>JAUJYV010001946.1:0-14571 GCA_033995625.1 Ophyiulus pilosus
AACCCCTATCCACACTGTGTCCATTGTGGCTTCCCCCCCCCCTTCCTACCCCCTGTCCACATGGTGTCTATTTTTGCTCCCCCGGCCCCACCTCCCCTCCTACCCTCTGTCCACACGGTGTCCATTTTAAGCCCCTCCCCTACCCTCTGTCCACACGGTGTCGAGATATTTGATGCAAAATTACGCGAGCACATTCCAGTGAAAAATGGATGTCTTTTAAGAGAATATTATCGTGAAATTTCACCCGTTTTTTGAAATTGGGAAATGCATTGGTTTTTTTTTTTTTTTTTGGTTTTTTTATATAACCGTTTTCACGTTTGAGAAACATAATTTCGGTTATCTGTTTTGTACCCCTTTTTAAAACTAGTTTTCATTGAGCCGGTTAAGAAATAGCGTAGGCAAACGTTGCGCTTTTTTCGTTTTTTATATTTCTGCTATATTTCCCAAATACGAAAATTGTTTAGTTCTAAATAAGTCATGTGTTTTTTTGTTGTGTGCTTTCAGAATCAAATTGCCAAGTAGTGAAATATACATCCCCCAACCTCTCGTCCAGGATGGTGGATTATTACAGAATTTTGGAACTTCCACGTACGGCCACCATTGCAGATATCAAAAAGGCGTAAGTCATTTCGGGACAAATTGATTTTTCATATCAAACTAATTTAACTAACTGCTAACTTACTTTTACTCGTTTACTCCTCCGCGTTTAAGTTTCTAATTCGTTGCTTTTTAGTGTCGTTTTCAAATTCGTGTGGCGTGTTGGTTTTATGTGCTTTCGGGGTTTAAGATTTATTATCGTATCGGATTTTAGGAGATTTATTGACGTTGGATTAATAGATAAATCAAGTGTCGTCGTAATTGAAGGGTTTATTAGAGAGTTTGAGCCATCCAACGTTAACGAAACGATAACGGGGAAACAGCGTTGGCGGTCCGGAATGTCAAGGGGACTACCCTATGCGAAGCGTGCCATTCCGGGCCGCCAGTGCTGTTTCTCTTTAACGTTATCGTTTCGTTAACGTTGAATGGCTCAAACTCTCTATTAATAGACAGTAGCCAGTAGAGAGATTGAGCCAGTCAACGCCTTAACGTTAACCTTAACGTTAGAAGCGGGAAGGGAGGAGCAACGGACTGAACTAACTGAACGTCATGCGTGTGCTTGCGTGGTTCTTCCCTTCCCGCCTCTAACGTTAAAGTTAACGTTAAGGCGCTGGCTGGCTCAATAGAGTTTGAGTCGTCCAACGTTAACGATAACGGTAACGATAACGAGAAACAGCGGGATGTCAAGGACTACCCTATGCGAAGCATGGCATTCCAATGCCATTCCTGGCCGCCAGTGCTGTTTCTCGTTAACGTTATCGCTAACGTTTGATGGCTCAAACTCTCTATTAATAGACAGAAGAGAGATTGAGCCAGCCAACGCCTTAACGTTAACCTTAACGTTAGACTGCGGGAAGGAAGGGGCCACGGACTGAACTAACTGAACGTCATCAGCGTGCATGCGTGGTTCTTCCCTTCCCGCCTCTAACGTTAAGGTTAATGTTAACGTTAAGGCGCTGGCTGGCTTAATAGAGAGTTTGAGCCATCCAACGTTAACGAAACGATAACGGTAACGACGACGAGAAACAGCGTTGGCGGTCCGGAATGTCAAGGAGTACTACTCTATGCGAAGCATGCCATTCCAATGCCTTTCCGGACTTCCCGCGCTGTTTCTCGTTAACGTTATCGTTTCGTTAACTTTGGCTCAAACTCTCTATTAATAGACAGTAGAGAGATTAAGCCAGCCAACGCCTTAACGTTAATCTTAACGTTAGAGACGGGAAGGGAGGAGCAACGGACTGAACTACCCAATGAACTAACTGAACGTCATGAGTGCGCATGCGTGGTTCTTCCCTTCCCGCCTCTAACGTTAAAGTTAACATTAAGGTGTTGGAGCTACGCACTGAACTGCCACAATAAACTAATTAACAGAACGTAATGGGTGCGCATGCGTGGTTAGGGTTAAGATAAGTATAAAGACGTTGGCATGCTAAAACTGTCTATTAGAGTTTTAGCATGCCAACGTCTTTATACATACCTTAACTTTAATAGCTGGAAGGGAAGAGCCACGCATTGAACTACCCAATGAACTAATTAACTGAACGTAATGGGTGCGCATGCGTGGTTCTTCCCTTTCCAGACAGTTAACGTTAAAGACGTAAAAGACGTAAAAACGGTAAAGTATAAAGACGTTGGCACGCTCAAGCTGTCTATTAGAGAGTTTTAGCATGCACACGTCCAGTAATGGATGAACTCGATCAAACTGTAATCGACTGGTCAGTTTGCCCCAATTTACACTTCGGTCGGTCAATTGAGTCCCAACTGGTCAGTTGAGGACACTTCGAGTACTAATTGGATTTATTCGTACGTTTCTTGTCTATATTTGCGCAAAATTGGATAAACAAAAAAGTTCCGAATTTGTGAAAAAGGTTTCCCCCCCCCTTTTTTTTGTGTGTGTGGCCACACTTGTACGTAGATGGCATTGTCTTTTAAGTGGGGGAGGGGGGAAGGGGTTACCACCTCTCAGTCTGCTGTTGGCCTTGTCTGTTTTTCAACGCCCACTCTTGATCACTATCTATACTAACCTTCCAAATTGTTGTGCAAGGGCAGCCTATCTATCATCGTTTAATTTAAAAAAATAGAGTATGAAAATGGTAAATGGACACCCCGTCGTGATGACCATAGAGGCCAGGAGGAGATTTTGGTGTGGGTTACTTCGGTCTGCGTGTTTTAATGACGTCTTTGGCGCCTTAATCGGCCTTTAATCGGAAGGGTCATTTTATAGATTTGGCGACAGAAGCGCTCGGTTTTTTTTTTAACTGTGTGTCCATCTGATGGGCTTTCTTAATTTTGACCGTTATTTCGTGGGGTGACGTAATTCGTGTTGGGACCTCAGTCACCCCACGCAGTCGTCTGACTGACTAACTGGTGGTTGTTGTGATTTGGCCCATTTGGGGGTGACCGAGGTCAACTTTGGCACCAAAAATGATCGCTAGATTGCTGAAATGTTTGCACCATGATCTGTTTCTGTTCATCAACATTTGTTTTGGCTATTGTTTTTCATAACAAATGTGAACTTTTGATTGGGGGAATTATGTGGTCATTTTGTGGTCGGGAGCAATTTTGGAAAGTCCGGAAATGTGCTTGGAATTTTGACTTGTCGCCTCTGAAAAGTCGGAAATTGTGCTTTTTTTGAAATTGGCTAGAAAAACGTCTTGACTCGTTTGGCAAATATCGTGGTGAATATTAGTGTTTAGGGGTCCTTGCAAATTTAAGAAAATAAGCCTTGGAATCCTTGAAATATACTTGAATTTTATCTTGAAATTAGGGAAATGTGCTTGGATTTTTATTCATCACCTCTGAAAAGTCGGGAATTGTGCTTTTTTTGAAATTCGCTAGAAAACGTCTTGACTCTTTTGACAAATATTGCGGTGAATATTAGTGTTGGGGGTCCTTGAAAATGTAAGAAAATATCCTTGGAATCCTTGAAGTATACTTGAATTTTTTTCTTGAAATTAGGGAAAGTCGGGAATTATGCTTTTTTTTAAAAAAAATTGCTAGAAAAACGTCTTGACTCGTTTGGCAAATATCGTGGTGAATATTAGTGTTGGGGGTCCTTGAAAATTTAAGAAAATATCCTTGGAATCCTTGAAATATTCTTGAATTTTATCTCGAAATTAGGGAAATGTGCTTGGATTTTTATTCATCACCTCTGAAAAGTCGGGAATTGTGCTTTTTTTGAAATTCGCTAGAAATCGTCTTGACTCTTTTGTCTAATATCGTGGTGAATATTAGTGTTGGGGGGTCCTTGAAAATGTAAGAAAATAATCCTTGGAATCCTTGAATTTTTTCCAACAACTTTACTGGAAACCCTGATTAAAACGGGGTGTCCAGGAGCAGCTTTGAAATTAGGGGAAGTCGGGAAATGTGCTTGGATTTGTGACCCCTGAACAGTTGAGTGTTGGTGGTCCTTGAAAATGTAAAAAATCACCCTTGGAATCCTTGAAATATGCTTAAATTTTTTGCAACAAGTATACTGGACACCCTGATTAAAACGGGGTGTCCAGCAGCCTTGAAATTTTGTAAAGTCGGGAAATGTGCTTGGATTCTTATCTATCACCTCTGAAAAGTTTTTCAAATTCCCTAGAAAATTTATCAATTTGTTATCACTAACATTTAAGTTAGTTTTTACCAAAACAATTCGATCTACTAACGATAAAGTGTGCGATTGGGGGTTATCTGACACTCGCAGCACTAAAATATCACGGAAGTTCAAAGTATCGATAGACTACTAACTATATTAAACCTCCCTTAATTTGAACCGGAAGTGACCTCATTGGTATCACAAAACTAAAGAAAAAAACCCTCATTTTTATATTTTGTGGTTATCTTGCAATATTCCAAATGTGTCAATTTTGTGCCAAAACGGACACCGTGTGGACAGCGGAAGGGGACAGTTTTTTAAGGAATTTCGGGTATACGTTCTTTTTGAATGTCCCGCTAAGCGTGGCAATGACTTTGTAAAAAAGTGTAATTTCATTGAATAAGTTCCATCTAAGAGTGTTGAGGAGTGCGAATTGCCAACAACAGCATTCAGCAGCACTGGCCAAATGTCAAAAATTCAATTATGTAAGCTTTCTAATTTGAGACGGAGACACTACTTGGTGCCGATCCAACATTCAATCGCGGCACATTTACTCTATCCGCGAGTACATCGGCAAGTTCACGCGTGCCTGCGAACGAAAAACATTGTTCGAGGTACTCACAAGTATTATTGGAAGTCACGTGTTGCTACATTATTACAAACAGCTCAATGTTTTGTAAATCAGACACAATTTTGGTAATTTTAAATAAAAAAACACTGCACCTTTTCGACTACTTGCCAGGTCGCTGTGTAATTAAGCGGGTTCGACTCCTCGATACAGTCGAACCCGCGTAATTGCACAGACCGGATAAATGCACGTATTTTGCGAGCCCCGCGTGCAGCTTTTGTGTGGGATTGTGACCGGACAATTGCACATATTTTTCAAACCCCATCTGCAACTTTTGTTTGGAATTGTGACCGGATAATTGCACATATTTTTCAAACCCCATGTGCAGCTTTTGTATGGGATTGTGACCGGACAATTGCACAGACCGGATAATGGCACATATTTTGCAAGCCCCACGTGCAACTTTTGTTTGGAATTGCGACTGGACAATTGCATAAACCTCTTAATTGCACGTATTTTGCAAGCCCCACGTGCAGCTTTTGTATGGGATTGTGACCGGACAATTGCATAAACCTCTTAATTGCACGTATTTTGCAAGCCCCACGTGCAACTTTTGTTTGGAATTGTGACCGGACAACTGCATAAACCTCTTAATTGCACATATTTTGCAAGCCCCACGTGCAGCTTTTGTATGGAATAATTGTGACCGGACAATTGCATAAACCGCTTAATTGCACATTCTCGGCCTGCCGGATCGTTGTGCAATTAAGCGGGTTCGACTGTTTCAAGCTCTTGATTTAGTTAGCAGCATCCCCTGGCGGCGTGAGAGCCTTCGGCATTTCCAAGATGGCCGCGTCCTTGGTAGACAATCGGAGAAGGCTGACGCGGGGAATCTTTCATAAAACACTTCCTTGAAAATAAAATAAGCGCAGTGAACGATGATGACATGTGACGCTAATTATTAATTCGTGTTTCGTGTCCGATGTTTTTATTGGCATTATTATTCTTCGTGACCATAATGAAATTTATGCTAAAATTGTAATAATTTGTGTCTCCGCTCATCAGCTGTTTTTTTCTTTTTTTTTTTTTTTTTGGGAAGGTGGTGGCGGTGTTTTATTATTTTTACCAATTTGCCACAAGGACTTGACCCATTTTTTTTAACGCGTTGTGTGGTTTTCCCTTTTCCACTCGATTGAAAAATGTTTTGCCACCTACGTGTTGTAAGTTATATTTTTTGGTTGATCTTGACATCGCTGGTTTCTGGCAAAGGTGCAACAAAATCCTTTGCTGTCGAAATTCGTGTCAGTCACGCGTTTTGTTTGTAGCGAAACATTGGGAATGTTGGGAATGTTGCACTTGTGAGAAGAAAACATCTCAAGAATGAGTGGCATTACGCTTTTTTTTTTGTTGTTTTTGGTGAGCTTTATAACTTTTATTATGTTAAGACCTTCGAAACGCATTGTTTGTTTGTGAGTCATAAAAAAGTAGAACCCAATCAATAAAAATCATCGCAACTTCCTGAAAAATGCTTCGATTTAAATTAAATTTGGCACTTACGTACAGTGTTGGGCTGTAATCGAGTACATTTAATGAACTTGAGTAACGAGTAAAAGAATACCGAGTGCAGAGGGTAATACGAGTAACAACTGTGCAAAAGTAATTGAATGCAAATGTACTCACAATGGGTGATCACAAATCTTCTTTAGTATTAACGTAATCTGAAATTGAGTACCGATGTGGTAATCGAGCACTTCTAGAAATACTATTGAGTAAGTAATTGAGTAATTTGAGTAAAGAAAACGAGTACCTCGAAACGAGGGTCGTCCTAAAAGCTAATACGAATGTACGCTAATTTATAAGTCGAGTTCCCTAAACGATACTTTTGGAATCCGCCGTGTTCGGTAATCGGTACTCACTGGTACTCACGGATATGAGTACCGATTACGATACTACTCGATACTTTGGGGTTTGATTCCGATGATTCCACGGGTACTCGTAATCCCCGCTCTAGAGTACGTATTGGGTTCTACTTTTTTATGACTCACGGTGTGTAACTGAGATGACTGACCATGTCACGAATGTTGGAAATCGGTTTGTTGCAAATTTCAGTCGTTCAAGGGTAAAAAAAAACACGAAACACTCGCGAGTCTTGAAAATCTATTTGTAATTGAAATGCCATGTAGGGAATCTTCGTGAAAAAAAGCGCTTCCTTGGAAATTAGGACAAGTATAAAATCGGGACCCTGGTCTCAAGTTCGCGGTGATGCCATTGGCTGAGTCACGGTGAAATGATCAATCTCACTCTCGAGTGGTCCAAATATACAAACTTGTTCCTAGAATATTTTTAATGTCATGTTTCGGGGTCATTGTCCGAGGGAATACTTACTTTATGCCTGTTTTTGGTGGTTTTGTTTTTGAATTTCCGAGAGTGTTCAATGATTACGACCTGAAACTGAGCGGGTCAAATAAAATCAACCCTCCTCTTTCAAAATACGACATCATTTTTACTTTCTGATTAACAGGTGAAGGGATATTCCCATCCATGGTCATGTGGGGTATTAGATATAGTTTGAGCATATCAACGTCTCAGATGGTTGTCCATTTGAGATTAACTCTCGTAAATTACTCTCAGGTTGTCTATTTGAAGTTAACTCTAGTGACTTACTCGCAGAAGGTTGTCAATTTGAGATTAACTCTAATGACTTACTCTCAGATGGTTGTCAATTTGAAGTTAACTCTCGTGAATTACTCTCAGATGCTTGTCCATTTGAGATTAACTCTCGTGACTTACTCTCAGATGGTTGTCTATTTGAGACTAACTCAAGATGGCTAATCTCACACGATTGTGTATTTAAGATGAACTCTCGATGGTTACTCTCAGACTCCGTTTGAGATTAACTCTCGCGACTTACACTCAGATAGTGATGTATCTGAGATTAACTCTCGATGGCTACTCTCCGACTCCATTTGAGATTAACTCTCGTGACTTACACTCTGATCATCGGGTGATTGTGTATTTGAGCGTAACTCTCGATGGCTACTCTCAGATGTCTATGTAGTATTTGAGATTAATTATCGTGACTTACTCTCGATGGCTACTCTCAAACTCCGTTTGAGATTAACTCTCGTGACTTACACTCTGATCATCTGATGGTTGTGTATTTGAGAGTAACTCTCGATAGCTACTCTCAGATGACTATGTAGTATTTGAGATTAATTATCGTGACTTACTCTCGATGGCTACTCTCAGATGATTGTCTATTTGAGACCAACTCTCGAAATGTCTCATTTTACTCCAGGAGGCGTGGGGTAAAACGAGACATTCCGCAACAATTTTTCAAACGTTAAAATTGTACAGTAGATTTGGTAGAATTTGTTTCGTAAAACATTCATCCGCAGCCACTTAATTAAACCACGTATCATTACAACTTTAGATCAATAGGCCAATTCACGAATGTTTTAATAAAAAGCGTCTCGTGATAAAACTTGCCTCGCCAAAAACCGAGGCCAAGAAACGGCTAAAAGATGAATGACACCGGAATGAAAGGGCTCACCGGTGCATATTTACAGTAATAAAAAGCCCAATCTGTCGTCGTCTTGGCACAATACTTTTCCATCCCAACCTCGACATAAAAAGCAATTTACGAGACTCGGGTGGGGCATCCAAAAAACAAGGAGATGGATTTTCGTCCATTTGCTGCGTTTGCGGAGGACAAAAAACTTTGCTTATAAATGCCATATTATGTCCAGTTAAGTGTTCAATAAAGAAAGAAAATGCTACGCGAAGGGCGTTTGTTTGCCCCACCATCGGCGTTGCAAACGCTTTTATTTGGCCTTTTCATATAAAAAAAGCGGTTTTATGCCAACAATCTGCGAACACACACGCGGCTAATGAAAAGCTTTTTGGCAGATTCGCACAAATATCACCGTAAAGAACCACCGAGATGAGGAAGACAATTATTACAATCGGCAGAAAGACGATAACAACTTTGAAAAAATAACCTATATTTTCAAAAGCATGCTTTATGAACGGGTAATTGTTCACTTCACCGCCATTTCCATCTTTGTCATGCTAAAATCCTTCAATTTATATATTTTTACGGAATATTTTCGATTTTTTGTAAATAATATTCATTTAGAGCTACGTTAGACATGTACTCGAGATAGCGCAATCGCCTGAAAACTACTCTCAAATGGACAACCGTCTGAGAGTAGTCATCCGTCGAGAGTTAAGTCACGAGAGTTAGTCTCAAAAAGACAACCACCTGAGATTAAGATTCGAGAGTTAATCTCAAATGGAAAATCACCAGAGAGTAAGTCTCGAGAGTTAATCTCAAATTGGCAGCCATCTGAGAGTAAGTCAGGAGAGTTAATCTCAAATGGAAAACCACCAGAGAGAAAAACTCAGGAGAGTTAATCGCCAATGGACAACCATCTGAGAGTAAGTCAGAAGAGTTAATCTCAAATGGACAACGATCTGAGAGTAGCCATCCATCGAGAGTTAGTCTCAAAAAGACAACCACCTGAGAGTAAGATTCGAGAGTTAATCGCAAATGAACAACCACCAGAGAGCAAGTCAGGAGAGTTAATCTCAAATGGACAGCCATCTGAGAGTAGTCATCGAAAGTAAGTCACGAGAGTTAATCTCAAATGCACAACTATCTGAGAGTCAGTCAGGAGAGTTAATCGCAAATAAACAGCCATCTGCGTCAGTCAGTCAGGAGAGTTAAATCTAAAATGGACAGCCATCTGAGAGTCAGTCAGGAGAGTTAATCGCAAATGGACAGCCATCTGAGAGTAGTCATCGAAAGTAAGTCACGAGAGTTAATCTCAAATGCACAACCATCTGAGAGTAGCCATGGAGAGTAAGCCACGAGAGTTGATCTCAAATGCAATAATGCCACTGTCTCACCTTACCCCACGTCTCAATGCTCCCCAGTCTACCCTCCCCATCGGTATTTCCTTCTGAGAATAGGGTTGGTGTCCCGCCTTTTCGTCTGCACGTAGGTGTCTTATTGTATACACTATGCATAAGTTGTGGCCCAATGCTGTTTTGAGGCCCTACTGGGTGTCCCAATTTCTCGCAATATGTGGCGAGCTGAACGAACCGCTGGTGGGATGAAATTGTGATTGCTTTGTTGTCTGTGACAGATATTCGACACCTTTCGTAAGATTTATGAGAATCTCTGGTTCTCGTTAGAGGCCTAGATGTTATCTCGACACTCGTTTAATTGGATTGGATGACATGGACATTTGGAGGGGCGGGGGCTTCTTCATTTTGCTAATGGAAATCGTGGTCATTGTTGTTGTTGTTGTTCGTTGTTCGTTGTTGTGCCAAACATCGAGTGGACATCCCAGTTTTTGCATTTTCCCCAAATAGACAATCGAAAGTTTGGGTGCAGTCAGGTTGAAAACAGCTGCGAGGTGCGCACAATTGGCACAATTGAAACTAATCGTTTTGGGGCCGCCCCTCTAAGTCTTGGGTCTAAAAGGATGCTTATGCAAATCTTTAAATCGTACGTTTTGTAATAATAGTGCATCTAGAAACGACTTTTCGGTGAATGTAGTACATCTAAATTTGAACGTTAATTGGTGTTGTTATTCGTCTCATAAAGACACTAGTTAGTGACCGAAGAAAATGACCGGAGGTTATGGGATGTGGCTATCAATGTAGTGGTCTTGGTTAGGGCAGTCTTGGTCTAAAATTCATTTTAATCTCCGAATTTTGCATCAACGAAGAGTGTTCTTAGATGAGTAAGTAGTTCGAGAAAAACCAACTGCGGGCGATGTTGAATGTTACTAAATTTGATATGGCTACATTTTTTAATGTTTGGCGTTATTCTGGTTAAGAAGGGTCAAATAATTTGACTGCTCGAACTGTTGTCACGGTAGTGTTTTCTGGATGTCGTGAAACAAATCATGTTTTGTAAGAAGCTTGTCTGCAAGAAGTTCCACTAGATGTTTGAACTGCGGTCACATCTTCAATGTTACAAAATTTGATATGGCTACATTTTGAAAGTTGCCAGTTAATTTGGTTAAGATGGGTCAAACAATTGGACTGCTCAAACTGCTGTCACAGTAGTGTTTTTTTGGTTGTGGTGAAATCATATTTTGTAATAAGTTTGTCTACAAGAAGTTTCACTAGATCTTTGAAAAACAAACTGTAGTCACATCTTGAATGCTACAAAATTTGATATGGATAGATTTTGAAAGTTGCCAGTTAATTTGGTTAAGAAGTGTCAAACAGTTGGAATACCAAAGCTGTTGTCACGGCAGTGTTTTCTGGATGTCGTGAAACAAATCATGTTTTGTAAGAAGCTTGTCTGCAAGAAGTTCCACTAGATGTTTGAACTGCGGTCACATCTTCAATGTTACAAAATTTGATACGGATAGATTTTGAAAGTTTGGCGTTAATTTGGTTAAGATGGGTCAAATAATTTGACTACTCGAACTGTTGTCACAGCAGTGTTTTCAGGTTGTCGTGAAATAAATCATTTTTTGTGATAAATTTGTCTACAAGACGTTCTACTAGATGTTTGTAAAACAAACTGCGGTCACATCTTGAATGTTACAAAAATTGATATGGCTGGATTTTGAAAGTTGCCAGTTAATTTGGTTAAGATGGGTCAAACAATTGGACTACTCGAACTGTTGTCACGGCAGTGTTTTCTGGTTGTGGTGACAGAAATCGTGTTTTGTGATAAGTTTGTCCACAAGAAGTTCATCATCCCCGATACAAAATGTTGCGGGGACGTGTTGTTTGTTGCCCGTGCTAAAATCAAGTTTAATGGATGTTTGTGTGCTCTGATATATTAATCTGTCGTGTGTTGAATTAATACGTCGTCACATTTAATTGAAACTGACGTGATTATTTTTTTTCTTACAGTTACAGGCGGCTAGCTCTAAAATGGCATCCCGACAAAAATCCAGATGGCAAAGACGAAGCTGAAAAACACTTCAAGGAAATTTCAGAAGCGTACGAGGTTTTATCAGACGGTGAGTCAGAATGTGTACGAGCAAGAGCGGCGAAAGCTGATGATTGTACGCTTTTATGCAAACTATTCCATGTGTGTGTGTGTGCGCGTTATTATCGTACGCAAAGTCATTCCCAAATCTGACTTTGAAAATTGGGGTCACGGTGCATTTTCAATCCCGGAGATTTTGAACCGTTTCGTAGGAAATTGTGCGAAACGACCCGGTGGTATTACACGTTTTTTCGAGCAGAATCGTTTATGTTAAAGTTCAAATCAAATGTGCTGGACGTAATATCCACGTACCGCAAAAATGTGAATACTTTGGACCATTTGTTTTTAAATTCTGAAAAAAACTGCTCAATAATTAAGACCTTAAACTGAACGGGGCACGTAGAATTGACCCTTCTCTTTCAGACAGAATATGTCATAATTTTACTCTCCGATTAACAGGTGCAGGGATTTTCCCATCCATTTCTGACCCAAAGTTACCCCATCATGTGGGAAATCGTGTTGTTGGGGCGAACTTTGGGCCAGGGTCTTTCTCGAGGCACAAAACGATAACTAGCCCAAAATTAAGCTCCCAATGGTCCAAAACTATACCTGGCCCAAAGTTACCCCAACTCGCCCAAACGACTAGCTCACGATGTTGGGACCCTCTATGGCCTAAGTTGGCTTTGGGCCTTCAAACTCCAGCCAACAAATAAATGGACATTAAGCGCCATATATGGTCATACATGTTTTCGGACATATACCGTATTTTACGGACTACAAGACGCACTTTTTTCTTCAAAAAATTGCCTCCAAAATTCAGGTGCGTCTTATACTCATAAGGTTTTCAATGATGCGGACTATAAAAAATTGCTTAAAAATTAAGGTGCGTCTTATAGTCCGTAGCGTCTTATAGTCCGTAAAATACGGTATGTAAAACATCATCTATGGACATATACGAGATGTACTATAGCATGTTCGGATCTATACAATTTGTAGAGATATGCCTCGTAATGCGCTCTGGCCCAAACTTACCCCGCACAATACCCCGCATCACGATTCCCCACGTGACGCGGGGTAACTTCAGGACAGGAACGGATGGGAATATCCCCGCACCCGTTAATCGAAGAGTAAAATCGATGCCATATTCAGACAGAGGCCGGGCGATTCTGTTAGAAACGGTCAGTTTCGGGTGGTGCGATTTTTGCTGTTGAATAGATTGCATTTTAATTATTGCCGTTGTGTGATCCCGCGAGTGTGACGACGACCCCGTCACACTTGGATCCGCGGCTAAATAAATTCCTACTTGGTTTTCTTAATGCAAGATGGGTTTTTTTAACCTCGATTATTTTATTCGAGTCTGCTTATTAAAATCCCTGGGGAATAATAATAGTAATAACAACGTTGACTTTTGTTTCGGTGTAATTGCCGTTTTCAGAAAAGAAAAAAAGATGTTACGACCAGTTTGGAAAAGAAGGCCTGAACAGGGCTAGGCGTGGACACGACTATCACGCTCAGGATTTCCACTTTCCCACATTCTCATTCAGAGATCCGGAAGACGTTTTCCGAGAGTTTTTCGGAGGCGATCCGTTCCAAGATCTGTTCGGTCGTAAGTACACTCGTTTCCAGCGGCCGGCGTCGGCATCTTGCATCTCTCGAGGTTGACGTTTTTACGTGTTTAATCGAACGACTTTTTTCCTTTTTTTTCTTTCTTTTTCTTCTTCTTCTTCTTCTTTTTCTGCTTTTGTTTCTTTGTTGTAGCCGTAATGACACGGCAAAACGATCGCTTGCCGAACCCGCTGTTTGGACCAAGTTTCGGATTCGGATTTTCACAGTTCGGAGCGTTTCCCGATTTCTTCGGATCGAATGCAGGGTGAGTAGGGAGGGTTTACACGTTCGTAGCGTGGCGACTACGCACTCGTTGCCACGTGCTTGGTAGATGCCGTAGACGTGTCGACTTTGTTTGGGTCACTTTTCGTTTCCCTGAAGTTTAGGATTTTTAACGCCCGATATCGAAACGTAAATCCGATGTTGGTTCACGGTCGACTTGACCAGTGTTGACCGCTGTCCAGTTGTGCGTTTCTCGATATCGTTTCACACTTGTACGCTAGCTCCTCGTACTTTTTATTTTTCATTTTTCATTTTTCTTATTCTTTCTCCCAGATTAGGCAGTTTTTGTGGTTGCTAGGTCTGGACGGATTTAGGTCTCAGGGCACGCAAACACAAATAAGAGCATTTAGAGCTTCGTTAATTTAACGATTTCGGAGATTAGGAACTTGGAATTAGAAAAATTACTACCGAGCGTGTTGCTAAGCGTAGTCGGGATGTCTCAAGCGGGTTTCGACGGGTTTGATATTCACGCTGATTTGGTCAAATTTTCAACTTTGGGAGGAAAAACTAAAGCCGCCGTTGTTAAAATAGTCATTCCTAAATGCCACGACTATCGTTCGTGTAAGTATCGAACGTGTTTACGTAAAACTGCGTGGCTTCGTTAGTCGAAAACTAGGCACGAGCCGGGAAATTCGGGAGCGACCAAAGCTTTAGTTTCTGCAATTTTGATAATTTCATTATGAGCTTTCTTAATATTTAACTCGAAAAGAACCCTCAAAAAGAACCCTCGAAAAGTAGGGACAGAAATTGATGGGAAGCTGTTAATCGGAGAGTAAAAAAACGATGCCATATTCGGAAAGAGGAGGGCTCGCTTTATTAGACCTAGTCAGTTTCGGATCGTAATTAATGTAAGTTTTATCAGATTTCCCACAAAAAAACGCCGACGCCGATGGTCGAGTGGGCTACGTGCTCGCCTCTCGATCCTAGGTTGCGGGGTTCGCTCCCCGGTCGAGGTCGGTGGGAATTTTTACG
>JAUJYV010001947.1:0-14561 GCA_033995625.1 Ophyiulus pilosus
TTTTTTTTTTCCAGTTTGAAGGCCATGCGTGCTAAAGTGTGGCAAGCAAGAACGGAAAGCCCGCTGTTCAACACGAAAACGTATGCCTTAAATTTGGAGCGCCTATTTTATAGGATGTGGGAGCGATACGTCAACCTGGATAAGCCTGATCACATTGGAGAATAGATGAGGTGCGCCATTGCCTTCGCATTAGGGCATAATCGGGCAGACATTGGTCGCGTCGCTCCGCCAATCACCATCAGGCATGTTACATCATCTGTAGTTTCTCCTTCAAATCTATATTGTTGGTGCTCGTATAGGGGTGGTGACGCTCTCCGAGAAATGGAGAAAGTGATTAGTTTTCCAATTTCAGTTTGGGGAGATTGCATGCTAAATGCAATAGCGTGCTTTGTGTTCTTTATTATTATTATTAATGCCATGCCCCATAACATGCCTTTTACATTTTTTTTTTTTTTTTTTTTTTCAATCGAATTACATCTACGATGCATTCATTTCAGTGTCTGATTATAGCTGTTGAAAAGATTTTATAAGTAATTTTGCATAAGTCGAGAATGAGTTGCCGACGTGTGCACGTGAAGAGAAATGGGCTTGGGTCGAGACTTCGATGTGTAAATAAGTTTTCTTCCTTATTTTATTGGGCGGTGAAGTTTCCATGTAGTGCGCGTGCCTACAGACACGCAGTTCTTGCGATCGCTTGATCTTCTACTTGTATACGATCACGCGTTTGTCATTATATCGCCTAGTCCCTTTATCATTAATGCTAAAAGTACGCTGAATGTGGCTTGACATAATACGAAATCCCATTGCTGGGCATACCCAGGAATGAAGCGTTTCAAAGCTTTATTAGCTTAATTTTGAAAAAAAGAACAATAATTAAACCTGTAAGCACGTTGATTTTATTCGGTCCAAGGTCTATTAACAATCTTAACTGGTGCCGATTTGATGTTATAAAATCGTTCTTGATAAAGAGAACTTCAGCAGCGTGGCATTTAGGCTTCGGTGGTACGCATATAGTATTCCTGCTTAGAAAATGACTCAGTAGTGGCTTGTACATATTTCCTGCACTTAGATATGATTTCAACCGCAGTATTCCGGCACATATCTTCCCAATTTAATTTCCACCCCGCATACTTGCATTATTAATTTTGGTCAAGAACCGGTGTCCTATCTCGGTGCGAAACGTTTTAGTTGTTTTTATCAAGCATGAAGAGCATTGCTTTCAAGTGCTTTCTGAGGCATTAATGTACGAATCCTATTTGTCATGTTGGCCTTAGCTTAGTCGTGTTCCGTATGAATGATTAATTAACTTTCCATTTAATGCCATTCGCTGCGCAGTTTTGTTTTGCTGATCTATTTACTATTATCTCCTGTATGGATTTCTGCCACCTGTGTTTTATCACATGCATGATGATGTAATGGCCCCTGTGCCAAACATTAAACGATTCTTCATGTCATGACGTTCGTGGACCTTATTCAAATGTTAGTGTCGTCGACTCAATACACAACTCAATTCAGTGTTGTTATACCTGATCTAATGTTCTTGCATTTTTGCAGGGACCTTTTTTTAATATTATGCCGAATACAATTTGCTACTCTCGAGGATTGTTTCGTGCTTATCCCGGTATCTCTGAAACTTTTAGTTTTAATGCTTTATTGATAAAACCATCGCCATATTGATGGTGTGGTACGAGGGTCATGGTGCAGTGTTCATTTGATATGACACAGAATGACTCTTCTGACATTTTAAAATATCCAAGAGGTGGAAATTTTCATACGTGAGGATTTTGGTCTCTTATGGTCTCTATTTAGGCTGTTCTAATGCATATTTGGAACATGCATTAGAACAGCCTGAATAGGTATTCATTGCCAGAATACATTTTGAAATCCTTTGGTAGCCTACTTCACGTGAGAAGCTGGAAACGTTGATTTCGGTGGCTGTGAGCAACTGATTTCCCAGATTAAATTAGTTTCAAGCGCATGCGTACATTCACATCCGCCGAAATCAACATTTCCGGTTGAAGTTTCTAACCTTTCACTTGAAGGAGGCTATTTAGTGTTGGTTAATAACCGACTTTAACATTCACAGAATGATACTGGACTGTGGAATTTTGGCAAATTAGCTTTTAAAGATTATAATCCTATTTATAACTTTACATCACCAGAGTGTGTATTATGAGATAACAAGAAAGTAGCAGTTTATATAACTAGAAGACAGAATTATTGTCAGGTTTTATACAACAGATTTTTAGCACGTTAGCGTCGAGGTGATAGTTTTCAGGTTTTTATTCAAACAACGTTTATTTGTCCCAAATAATGTATGCAACCCGTACATGGTAAATAGAGGGGACTCATGTTTGACATAGCCGACGTGCGTCAACAATGGATGACTCACCAAGCCGTCCCTGTTACCCAATCCCCCCATTTTCTTTTTGTTCGAATGGATTTACCCTGGCTACGTCATCAGGGTACGTGTACCTTGAATGGCAAGCAGCGCGCATTCCTTCAATTTCCCATTCGCCCCCACAGGATCGTAGTAGTGCGTACTCTTCCCTAGGACATTTAAAGTTTCATCGAATTTTCTTGTAAAAGGTAAGATTTATAAATCATTTAAGTTCATGTTCATATTATCGTGCGTCCGTAGTTTTTTTAAATAAAGTTTTTCGTCCAATTTTCATATTCCAAACTTGTTTTTGTTGTTTGGCTTCCGAGCTGTCATTCTTTAAAATTGGAAACCGGCTTTTTTATTTTTTGAAGGGGGAGACAAACACCGTTTTTCAGTTACCAAGTTTATTCTGTATTTAACCAAAACCGAAATTTCCTTAGATAAATAACGAAAGATTGTAAATTTTAAGCTTGTGTATGATTTTTTTTTTACCTTCACCTCTTTGGCGATGAGGTAAACGTCGAAAATTGCATCTACCGCCTGTTCTATATCTTGGGTGTTGTCCAGATTGTTGCATTTATAAATAGAAATTTCCTTTGGTGTTCGCATTTTTAGATTTGAAAACCCAAAATAACAGTGACGACATTTTCGCTTCCCCGATACTAATTTCCGTTGTCGACGGTCTTTGAGATGGGGGAAAAAAATTGTGTGTGGGGGGAAGGGTGTCGATGCTTCCATAGCCTCTGTTCCATTCTATACAAGCTATCAGCCAACTTTGTTCATATTTTAGACTAGAGCAGATGTGCTCTAGTTACTCTGATGCACATTTATTTTCTGTATGCTAGTTTCGATTCTAGTGCCTTTCCTATAACCGGTAGCTTTTGTTCGTTATTGTACCTCACCAAGCTGAAATTCAACACTTTGTGTTCATTTCAAGGGTTCTACAGCCTATCAGAAAAGTTAAATTACCCATTTACTAGTACTGATTTTGCCTGTGTTTTTACATCTGAAATTATAAGTTAGTGTGGGTATCTCGAAGGCTGGCTAACAAATATTTGACCGATGATGGAAATTACAAGACAAATTTTTCGCTCCTCCTGTCCAGCTTTTGTGGATTTTGATTTGATAGCCTTGGTGGGTTTGTTCCTAAATACTGCCTAAATGGTGTGTGTCCACCCTTCTTACACAGGCTGCAAACTTGCAAGAGATCCGGCAAGCCAGCAACAACCCCAGACATATTATGACATCAGTCGGGCGTGGAACTTTTCGCTGACAGAACTGAATTTGTTGATGCTTTTTTAGGCATTTTGCCGTAGAGGCTGAACCAAAACTATGTACTTGATATGGAGTGCTTACGATCTTGCTAATACAGCTAAATGTGGGCAGCCTGCCATCATACGTTGACTATGAATCTGAACAATGTTTGTGGTCTTTACGTTTGTTTATTTGCTCATTCAAGTCAAGTTTTCAATGATATAGACGGGTGTTAACAACATATACAAGTCGAAAATGAACGAAACTTCATGCTGCAGTTAGTATTGACTCAATGGTGGCTTTTGCTTTCGTTTTCCATCGAAATTTTTCAATAGCACTTGACTGTAATTGATTTCCGATTAGATTCGATTAAGTAGTGTGGTAAAAGTCTCCCCTCTAAAATGCTTTAATAGGCTAATTGTAATACTATATACCACATTGTTTTTGAAAACAAGAATAAATCACTGAACAAATCTGATGTGCATGCAGTTATGAAGAAAAATTATCAAATTCACTTTCTATATAATCCTGCTTTTCATCACTAAAACTGCTTTTTAAGTATGTAGTTTCCCATAAATTTGTTCATTTCCGGTAGGGTGGGCATGTTCTACAGTACACAAACTCGATAGCAGTCTATTTTCGTTTGTGTATATGTTTGATTTAAAATACAATAAAATAGGTTAACACTTCGGCAGCTTGGCAAGAAGTTTACGGCATTTCGATTGCTCCATCACTTTGTTTGAAAACTTAGCAAATTTCTACGCGTATTTTTGTAGATTCATGTTGAAATGTAGCCAAGATTGCCACGCCCTTTGTCATGTTTATGAAATGGGATGCTAGAGCCTTGAGGCACGTTTTGGGAATGTTGAAGCACCTTTCTCGTATACATATTTGAATTACAAGTGCATACACTTAACACATTTCTATGCTGCTTCTCTGTGGAATGAAATATCTTTTAAAATAATGGCCCAGGCGAGACTAAAAATCTACAACTTTTACTCATGTAAAAATGGGATCTAAAAACTGCATGAAGCATTAAATTGCATAGATTGAAATCGAGCATCATGGAAGTTGTTTAATGTACCATCCTACGTTTGCTGAAACTTATAATTTGTCCTCACCAATTAGCGTGTAGATCTCATCATTTCCAAGCCACACCTGATCATTATTTAATGCAAATAAGAAGGGACGAAATGTTATCTCCAACTATATTTACCAGGAACACACATGCTCTTCGCTTTTTTTTTTATTGTAGAACTTGACGCTAAAGCAAATCAATTAATTTACAATTGAAATTCATAGAAAAACGTGGAGTGCATTGTTAGCAGTGCTTGGCGATGTTTTTTTGCATGCAAGTATAGGCAATGATGAGGAAAGTGCAAAGGAAGTGTTTCCTGCTTTTTTCCATTTTGTTTTTTTATCAAGTTGCAATCTTAACATCACGTTGAATGTCCCCCTTTCATAGCAAATGGACGACCAACTTGCAGGGTTTGAATACATTTCAACATACTATTGTGCAAGCATGGCATAACTGATATTTTTTATTAAAAGTTAGATCTGTAGATTGCCTGATTTTGAAAAACAAAGAACTCGTTCACAAGCGCTGCAATTTGAAAGTGAAATCTGTGCCTCTCAAATTGCATCTGATATTTTTTACTGAATAATTTTACATGATATCGTTAACAACTCACAGTTCAGATTCTCAAGATTGAGAATGGAAATGTTTCGCAGCACTTGTTGTAAATGTAGTTGTTACTTCCTTCGATCTATAATCGTATCACCTGAAATATGGCATTTTTTACCAGTTTATTTTTATTCAATTTTAAGTGGGCATGTTTTAAATGGCCGTTATTGTTGATGCTGTCCTTGCGTGTATTGCACATAGACTTACGAAAACCAGAAAAATAAAAAAACTAGTCTGCGGTTTATGCGAATGACTCATGTAAGCAACCCATGAGGTGATGTCACACAATATTATCCCCTATTTGGGCAAGTATTCTACTGATTCGTGATATCCGTACAGTTTCGACCAGGTATATACTGTTGCTGTATGGTAAAAATAAATTGTTATCAATCAATACACCAGTTCAGTTACTCGTATTTCGAAATGCTACATGTGGCTGTTGTTGGTGTACACCATTTTTCATCGCCAGATGTTTACTCAGTTGTGAATATCCTATCGATATCAAGGTTAAACGTTACACGTACTCGGCTCTATACTGCTTTCAATGGCGACTAGGCCGCACCCACACAGGCTGCCTGAAAACTGAACCCTGTGAGAATTGCACCAAAAAATGTTGACTAAACTTATAGTTATGTTATCCTTTCCGTTTCTTTTTATAACCATGCCAAGTAAACTCTTTGTTGATATTTCAAATTTGAATATTTTTATTGTTTTTTAAACCGTTTCAAAAATGATCTGCAATTAAAAATACCATTCTTTAAATATGCTCAAAGTGTATATTTTAATTCACATTAATACAAAACAACTACAATGTGGATAAGCTAATATTTCGCAATAAAGCATTTGCATGCACATTTTTGAGGAATATGGTTTGTTGGTAGTCGGAGGGGTTCTTCAATTATTTGAAATTTGTTTGATTTCCCCCCCGTTAATTTACTGGACACTCCTGAATTAGGTCCATACGCCACTAGGGGGTGTGGAGCCGCATTAAGGGTATAATAAAGTGTACATTTTGAATTCAATAAATTAATGTTGTAAATATTTCCAAACAATTGTTTCTGGCAATTTTGGCAGCATCATGGTATTAAATATTGGCAATTTTTGATAAATTTCCACTGCAAATTTCCAATTTTATTTCAATAGCATTTTAGGTACAAATTTATGATAATATTTCGTGCAAATTTTGTGAAAAATGTATTGATATTTTCTGAAGAAGCTACTTTTATGGTGTCAGAAGTTGTCAGTGTGAAAACGAAACTGGCTTGATAAGGCCGGATAACGAAATATAGTGAATCACACGTGAATCGTTATTGAAATCTATTATCAATAAAGGCTGTCATTTTTCATTTGAAATTGTATTATTTGACTGATACGAAACAAGATTATGGTGGTTTTCAGATAACATGACGTGTGAAATGCCCGAATCGCACAGCATACTTGACGACAGACCTTCCATGTTGTCCATTTATATAAAAAAAAAAAAAAAAATCTGCCCTCATTTAGCGGAAGTTCTAAGAATGAACTTATAAAACTGCCCATTCTTGTTTGTCCCTACCACTGTTCTCATGGCCTTTGCTTTGTTAAGAAAAGGGGTGCATAGACAACTATAATGGGAAGGTTTTTTTATTCAGGGTTGGGATCCTGACCATTAATACCTGCCAGATGTCAAGCCCCAGACTGAAACATCTGTCAGGACGCTGGTGGTACCCACAAAGTAACTGCTTTTAAGTGCTTTCTGCTCAAACGTCCCCACAAGGTGAAAAATAATCACTCGTCGCCATACTCTGACTAGTGCCCCTTCAGTGCTTAGTTGTTGCTGTCTGCCAAAACACGTCTGGTCAACAACGAATCAACTTTAAAGAACGTGGATGGTAGTTTAAGAATTCCAAAAAAGTGTGTCCTATCGTAGATATCGTGACTGATGGCAATGACAATTAGCACTGCTCTATGATGATACTTGACTACATGTTATTGGCCATGTAATCTAATTCAAACAGTAAAATTATACTTAGGAGAAAATAATAATTTCCACGAATCATTTCTTGTCTTTCCAAAAAGCAAAGTTCTTACAGAATATTGATTCTTGCAGATTGATTCCCATGAAATACATTTCCTTTGCCACATTTTCAGAATCGCCAGTGACCCCGACAACTGTTTTTCAGGAAAGTAATATTGTATCCTGGCCTCAATCAATGTCATTTATTTTGTTGTGGCATGCTAGTTTCCTTTAAGGGTTTAATGATGCTGTTTTATCTGTAAAAAATGGTTTCGTGCCTGTGTGTTTACGACATGTACCAATATTGTTTTCATCAACAGCAACAATAGTTTATTTTCAGTGGTTTTATCTGACGAGTGCTGATGCATGTCTATTTTCAGTAGTAGCAACTATCTGTTGATAAGACTAATTAAATCCATCTCTGCGCTCGATTAAGCACTCTATCAAAATAAAAAAAATAAACAATTAATGACAAGATGCAAATAATAAGACAAGCTAAACTGATGCCACCTTTTTTTTTAATGATAGGAACGTCCCTTATAGTGGAGTTTTCAAAATTTGATCTCGTAAACCTAGTTTAGGGGCGAGCATTAACCCGTAATTGCGATGCAGATTTAACCTGAAAAAGAAAAAAGGTCAAGGAAATAAAGCATGGACTCGGGCAGGAAAAGCAGCCATTGTTTTTACTTTTGCTGGGTAAATTACTTTCATTAGGGCGATAATTGAGACGGGAGGGCCCGTTCAATGACCCTCTGCGGGCATCTGAGGCCTGCCATTGCTTTTATTTTTACTCTGAAAATGCAAAACGCATTAATTTTCCTAAAAACTTGTGCAAGCTGCTGTGCTTAACCAGAGCCCCTTGCAGCTGCTGCTTAGGGAAATCTATTTTGAGACTTGAAAATGGAGGCATATTCGTGTCGCCTCAATGTTTCTAGCAATTTCCAGTCTTACCATGTAGACCACCCCCACCTCTGTAATGGTTGAACTTTGAAATGGAAATTGCACAGCAGCATGAACAACAAGGAATCAGGACTTTCCATCCCATGTTGCTATTACCCTCTACTGGTGTGCAGTGAGTCATCGTTATGGGCAGACCATACTTATCAATCAACGTGCTATTTTTTTTTTCCTTCTCTGCCCTCCAGTTTTCTGTTTATAAATGGTCGTAGACTGTAAAGTATTCGGTGGACACTTTGGAATGTGGGGTTGGCAGTAAACGACTACAATCCTGTTGTTGTTGAACATGGAGGGCTCTGCAATGAGCAGTCCGAAAAGGCCATCCAGAGGTTGTTCTGAAGACATCCTACTGCGAGACAGTTGGTGCTGAAAGACTAATCCCAAAAATCTTTGGCATCTAATTTCAATGTTTATTTTTTAATCCCAACTTGAAAATGTGTACATTGTCTCGTTGGTTCCTTGCAGGAGACAAGTCATTCAGGATTTATGCTTTAATCAGCTTTCTACAAAAAATTTGAATGTCAGGGATGAAAATAGTAATTTTCAGATTGGGAATGCGAAGGTTTATGTTTGTTTGTACTGTAGCTCAACCTGCAATTTCTCAAATTTCTCAGACTAGTTTTATAAAAAATATTTGTCATGATAATAGATCATATCACCTACATAAACAGACGCTCTTCTGGGAGTCCTCAGTAATTTTGTAGGGTTTGTTCCTCAATATTTGTTAAGGTTGTAAAGGGGTTCTGATGCATAAGTGTTAAGAACTGCTATAGAGTTGATCCAATTTTTTAATCCGCTGCTACTTTGAAGTATCATTTGTTTTTGGTCCTTTATATGTTTTGGTCCATTTATAATACCACCAACGGTCGGTTGGGTGGAGGTCAAGGGCCCATGCAACCTTTTGTTCACTTGCTTCTAAGAAACTATCTTTTTCATGAACCATTACAACGACAAAATCTGCATTGAAGGTGTTTGCCTATAAGAATCTGACCGATTATTTATGGAAGTGGTGGCTAACAATGTGTTCGAGACATTCCAAAAGGATTATAAAAATTTCATTGCTAATTTATACTGTCGTTGCTTAATACTGAGAAATACGAGACCGGAAATCCTTTGTCCACACATGTAAATTCATTAGCCGATAAACTGGATCGTCAAACTTGTCTAGTGGTTTCCTAAAGGTCAAGTTTTAGGTGACGTCCTAGTGGTTTTGCTGCTTGATAAGTACAGAGTATTTTACTTGGTTTTAAGTTTAATAGAACACTTGACACGTACCACCTATCAGTCTATTGGTTGAATGTCTGATAAATATGGCTATCTCTCTTACTCTGTATATACAATTTTATTGAAACACTTGGGTGTTATGTATAGCGAATGTGTAAACGCATTGTCCTTGTCAAGTCAACACAAAACAGCAGCAGGGCTCGACAATTGGTCCATTGTCAAGAGTGTCATCCTATTTCCTTTTGTACATCAAAGGCGACGAAGTTTATTATGAACTGCAGTCTGCATGCAGTGTTAAGCTTATGATGAATTTGATTCGCACTTCTTGGGTATTGTTCACTCAACTAGTATTCTTATTGTGAAACTAGTATTCCAAACAGTGTGACCCGCAACAGGGACTCGACTTAAACCGTCTGACATCCCAGCATATCATTACCTATTTACATAAGCTGAATCATCCATAAGCATAACTGCAAACAATAATGAACAAATTGTGCGCATGTGTTGAAAAAACATTCGTTTTTGTTTCTGTATTCTAAGGAAAAAGCGTTTGATTAAAACAAGGCCCGCGTGAATAACAACTTGATCAAACTTAGCGCATAGAATGTCCACACTTACCCCGTTTAACCCTTTACAGAAATCAATGCTCGCGGTGGTCCATTGAACCCCGTTTTAGATAATGCCGGCTGCCATGCATACTATACCAAGAAATATTCACATCCATCAAAGAAATTGGATTCAGGATTTTTCATTTTTTTGTTTGTTTGAAAAATGAGGGTACGTGTATCAGTTTGCCAAAAGGTGTGTGGGGGTCAAAAAAGGCTCATGTTAGTCGGGGGAGTCCTGAAGTAATTTCCAATTCAGGCCGACGGCATTTTTCTATTTGTTATTCAAGCTCATATTGTTATTCTTGAAGACCTTTAAAGTTCTTGTAAAAAAAAAGATGGCATTTACGGACGAATGCATATCGATTTGGCGTTTTCAAGCACTACACTACAGCAGAATTGGGTTATCATAGGTTGCGTTTATACAAAGTGCCAAAAAGTGTACTGTTGGATTAGCTTATATTTGTACTGTATGTTGGATAAAGTTGGCAACCACCCGAACCATATGAACATTTTACTAGAGTAAAATCTCAAATATTGGTTTAAGTTTGTATGCAATTTTCACATTTTCCAAATGTCATTATTTCTGTACAATTGTGGTCTATCCTGGTTTTTCTCAGAATATAAACTTGTCCATGCAATTAATCTTGCAACTTTAACAGGAAGTTAACAAATTCTCACATGTCAATTCTTAAAAGTTGTGCAATCGTAAGCTTTTTACTTAGGTGTTCATCTGCCATGTTAGCAAACTTGTTTCTACACCTGTTTACAAGCTAGATTCCACGTAGTGAGTCTAAATGAATAAGAAAGTGGGTCTAACTGAGAAGTTAACTGCGTGCTAAAACATTTTGATATAATGTGACATAAATATCTGTAACAACGTCAATTTACGAGTGATTGCCACATGGACGTTTGCCATGACTGTCACGCGTGACTGCATTTTGTGGTGTTTGACGTGACACCATATCACTCACGCTATTCAAGTTGCAAATGCAGCTTTGCAGGTTACGCAAGAATCTCCACATTTGCATGATATGTTCGCCAGAATAAGTATTAATTTCTAGATTCGGAGTGTCATGGGAAAAGTGAGATGGTTTGACATAAATAACGAATTAGTCAGTTTCCGGCCATTATAAAATTGCTGCTACTGGTCAAGTCTTGCTTGGATGATATTCATATACATGTAAGCTGTTGACTCGTTAGAAGTCAGGACAACGAATTTAATGATATGTTATTGGGGATGGTGGGGTACAGTTATAGACAGACTTGCATCTGCAGTGGCAAAGATTTTGGTATAGAGTTAGCTAAACCGGTCAAAGCGTTCAACTGCAGCATCTTATTTTATAATCATGCTTGGATACCAGTTTAATCTTAGAGGTTGATCTCCCCCATTGTCTTCTATAAATTGAGTTGACTGTTACACCTGTAGATGAAGTGGCACATGTGCTGCAGATTCGACACCCAGTAACAATGGTAACTAACTCATGCATGTGATGGAAGTGAATACTGCGATGATGGAATGTCTGATCTCCACATATTGCACAAAACTTGCATAATTCACGTTAAACTTATAGGGGGAAAAATCCAAGGGGAATGCTATGATGATTTGCAAAATCTGTTAAGTACTCGACTGCTCAATTTTAGTGTAGGTGTTTTATTCCTAAATCATAATTGACACACGTGGATGAAGGTGTTAAAGCGGCAAATTTGTGGCGTTTTTACATCTTAATTTGGAGCTCGCTTACCATTTAGGGTATCAAAACAGCACCTTTTGTAAAAACAAAATAAGAAAAAAACGTGATTAGGCGACCGAATTTAGTAAAATCATAGTGATTTACAACGATGTAATTGGCACACGTGGAATATGAGTGGCATGTCGGTTATATAAACGAGCTGTTTTTTTGTTGTTCTTCTGTCTGACAATAGGTATTCACAAAACACTGAAATCATCATTATTAAATCTCCCTGAAAGGTAAACGATCATGATATAGCGACCGTTATCTGCTTTTGAGATTTATGTTTGTTCGAAGCACTGTTCTTTAAAAGTTGACCAACATTTTAATATAGAGGCCGTTCCTTAAGGCTGTGCATGGTGTGCAAATGATAGTGCTGTCACTCAATCTTTGACTGAAATTGTTGAACCGCCAGCATGGATGCTGGAGATGGACAGTTTAATTTCGGGGGAGGCGAACAACCATTAGTTTCTACCACAAACAGCGGTGTTTTCACCCATTCTTTTAAAAACTACAACGAGTTGACATGAATTCGTGTTGTGTTGTTGGCTTCAGATTATTTCAATCAATATGGTGATTTGGGAATGTTTCTTTAATGAGACTTCATGGGCTGTATTCAACAGTCAGATTCTCTGGATTCGGTGAATATGACTTACTTTTAATGATAGTTTGATGTTTTCTTAGTCCACCCACATACATTGTAGGGATCGTTTACAAAAGTTGAACTAACCGAAGCTGAAAGTTGAACTAACCGAAGCTGAAAGTTAAACTAACCGAAGCTGATTGTTGAACTAACCGAAGCTGAAAGTTGAACTAACCAAGGGTTAAGTTTTGAGGGCTATTCTCCTTGTATTCTATGATGATGTATACATTAGGTATAATGAAATCTGGTTGATAGTGAAATACTGTAGAATGAATCATTGGGAGTTCACGTTGATACATATGCGGTTACGTGGCCACGTGCGTGTGTAGTGTGTACCACTTCCTTGTTTATTCTTTCGTTGTTGGTTCATTAGATTTCAATTCCCCATTGTTTGAAAACACCAGATCTCTTTTGACTGATCAGTTTTAACTGATTTTTTTTGTCCGTATTGACATTATGGCAATCCAGTGTCACGCTAAGATATGATGTCGTGTACTGTATTGCATGTAAATGAACAAGCTCTACCTGGGGTGACCATTGTTAAATACCTTGACTATAATCTTGTATAGTGCCCCTCCCATAGTTTTTATTTTTTGGAATCGTAAACAAAAACTGGATATTTATAATAATACATTCTTCTGGTCTTCTGTCGTCATTGTTTTGTAAAAGAATTAAGATTGTTTTTGATTGATTGGTAACCGAGATAGACACGACAAAGAATGGTCAATTATTTTTCGCTTGACCTTTGATTAATTCTGCTGTTTGGTGCATGCGGAACTTGACGTTGTTTATTTATTTTTTATGTGAAATGATGTTTGTATTTCATAACTAGTTCAGTCAATTTTACTGATAAATTTCTGTTGGACTTCGGTCTGTGGTTGCCGAATCATGCCAAATAACCTGTGCAAGGGCGTTCTCCATACTCACGACAGCAAACAGAAGTAACGATACTAGGAAATTGTACGTGAAATCTGTTGAAAGTGCATCGGGGTCAATCATATAACTGAACAGGTACCATAATTATGGTTTCAATTTTGCAATGGGGGAATACGTGCTAACGAGTTTGAATGTACTTCAAACTTGAATTTAGCATTAGCAACCGTGCAGTACTTTTAACAACCAAAGGGTCAAAGGTTTCAGTGGCATTTCGATGAATTTTAAAACAGTGTCCGACTTATTTATGCGGTTTTCGTGATGCTTCTGACGGCTAAGAGGTACGCATACAAGTGGGTTATTTAAAAAAATTCAGTATCAATGTGTGTAAATCTACATGATCAGTGACAGCATTGCATTTTTAGTGACATTGCCTGCCCTGTTGGGGGGTCCTGCATGCTTTTTTAACATTTGCCCGTTCGGTAGAAAATACGTGACAGCTGTGAAATTTTGAAAACCTGCACCTATGTAACCCTGTGACATGCAATTTGCCCCTGTATATTTTGTCCTCGTAAGCAGTACGCCGCCTTCTTGCACTTCGTATTTTGACATAAATCTAAACGACAATTCATTACCCCTGTATTTCTGCTATAGGAAAGTTCCGAACCCATGCCGTGCTTTTATTAGGTAGTGGGTAACACTTGCCCACAAACTGACCCCTCTGAGGTCACTCAACTTTTTGGTTGCACATATTTTCGCGTATATGTGCTATTTTTATATAATCGTTTGGAAATGTGGACTAATGGTCCGTCCAACTTGACGATAGTTGGGTGATCTTGTTTTGAGTAAGATCGTGGGAAATTTCCAACTGTGGATTTCTAATTATGATACTTTCAAATCGATGGCATTGCCTTCTGTTGGATCTCATTGGACTGCCATACTATGTCTGGTATTTGGGTATCTTCACGCGATAGGCTAAGATCAAACCGGAAACGTTGATTTCTGCGGATGTGAATGTGCGCAAGCGCGACGGAACTGATTTTCCTGGTAATTCAAGAAAAGCAGTTCACATTCGCTGAAATCAGCATTTCCGGTTGGAGCTTCAAGCCTCTCCTGTAGACACCTTGTGAGACGTCAACGAATTATTTCTGAAATTGTGTAGTTGTGCTTATTTTATCAATTCCATACACAGTAGAATGCGAGTATCAT
>JAUJYV010001948.1:0-14559 GCA_033995625.1 Ophyiulus pilosus
TAACAGTTTGTTAATCCCTTATTTAATTTCTAATAGTTTGTTAATCTAGCATTAAGTTGTTTATAGTTTGTTAATCTAGCATTAAGTTGTTTATAGTTTGTTAATCTACCATTACGATTTTAATCTACCATTACGATTTTAAAAGCTTGTTTAATCCCCAGTTAAGTTTATTAATCCCTCTTTAAATTTCTAATAGATTGTTAATCTACCATTAAGTTGTTTATAGCTTGTTAATCCCTTGTTAAGTTTTGAACAGCTTGTTTAATCCCCAGTTAAGTTTCTAATAGTTTGTTAATCTCCTTTTAAGTTGTTTAATTTGTTAATCTACCATTACGATTTTAATAGCTTGTTTAATCTCCAGTTAAGTTTGTTAATCCCTTATGAAATTTCTAATAGTTTGTTAATCTACCATTAAGTTGTTTATAGCTTCTTAGTCCCCTGTTAAGTTTCTAATAATTCGTTAATCCCCAGTTAAGTTTGTAAGTTTTTTAATCGCCTTTTAAGTTGTTTACAGTTTGTTAATCCCCTGTTAAGTTTCTAATAGTTCGTTAATCTACCATTAAAGATGACAACCTAACGTTTGATTAACTTTAATATGGGCCCCAACTAAGTATCTAATAGTCTGTTAATCCCTTGTTAAGTTGTTTAAGTTTGTTAATCCCCTTTTAAGTTGATTACAGTCTGGTAATCCCCAGTTAAGTTTATAATAGTTTGATAATCCCCATTTAAGTTTGTAGTTTGCTAATCCCCTGTTAAGTTTCTAATAGCTTGTTAATCCACCATTAACGATGACAAGTTTGATTAACTTTAATCTGCTTTAAAATGTTAAACATTTACATGATTGTTTACAATTAAGCTTCTTAATTTTGCTAATCTGCCATTAAGTTATTTAATCCCTCATTAAAGATGACAACCTAAGGTTTGATTAACTTTAATCTGCTTTATTTGAACAATATTTACATGGTTTTTTTACACTAAAATAATACATTGGTGCAACTGAAAACTTTAAAATTTGACTTTTGACTCACCCTGTATATGTATACACATACAGGGTGTCACCTCGATTGGTGAAGTTGTCCCAATTAAACGGAATGTCCCAAATAAGCGGACGTAGCACTTCAATGGTGTCCCAATTAACAGGAATGCACTTAAGGTCCGATTAACTGGCATTTTGTCCCAATTATGCATACACGACCACTCCATGGGTCAAAGGTCAGAAGTAGTCATCCGGCTTCCGCTTCGAATGACAACCGGAAGTGGCTTTTGGACGCCCTGAAAAAGAACGAGTGTTTTGTTATTGCAATTTCGACGTGTTCTGAAACTCAACACAAAAGTTTGGTGTTTGTGATGATGTAAAAACATGTAATACATTATGCTAAAGTTGTTTTTAAATTTCAGGACACCGTGTATGGATAAAACCTGAGGCGCACCTGAGCTGTGATTGGCTGAAAAGGAGGACGATCGTCATAGCCACGCCCAGCTGTGTGACTGACCACCTTCATCAACAACCGCAGCAGACATGTGGCTGGCAGTGATCATCATCAACCGCAGCAAATATGTGACTGACCGCAGCGATTGTCAACCGCAGCAGGCATGCGACTGACCGCAGTCATCAACAACCGCATCAGACTTGTGTGGCTGACCACGTTCATCGACAACCGCAGCCGGCATGCGACTGACCGCAGTCATCAACAACTGCAGCAGGCGTGTGACTGACTACATTCATCATCAACCGCAGCAGACATGCGACTGACCGCAGTCATTGACAACTGCAGCAGGCGTGTGGCTGACCGCATTCTCAACAACCGCAGCAGACGTGACTGACCACAGTCATCGACAACCGCAGCAAGCATGTGACTGACCATTTTTAACGACAACCGCAGCAGATATGCGACTGACCGCATTCATCGACAACTGCAGCAGGCATGTGACTGGCAGCGATCATCATCAACCGCAGCAGACATGCGACTGACCACGTTCATCAACAACCGTGGCAGACATGTGACTGACTACATTCATCATCAACCGCAGTAGACATGTGACTGACCGCAGCAATCATCAACTGCAGGTGGCATGTAACTGACCACATTCATCAACAACTGCAGCAGGCATGCGACTGATCGCAGTCATCATCAACCGCAGCAGATATGCGACTGACCGCAGCAATTATCAACCGCAGCAGACATGCGACTGACCATGTTCATCAACAACCGCAGCAGACTTGTGTGGCTGACCACATTATCAACAACCGCAGCAGTCATGCGACTGACCACATTCATCAACAACTGCACAGCAGACTTGTGTGACTGACCACGTTCATCAACAACCGCAGCAGATATGTGACTGACTGCAGCGATCATCAACCGCAGCAGACATGCGACTGACCATGTTCATCGACAACCACAGCAGAATTGTGACTGACCACATTCATCAACAACTGCAGCAGGCATGCGACTGACCACGTTCGTCAACAACCGCAGCAGAATTGTGACCGACTGCATTCATCGACAACCACAGCAGGCATGCAACTGACCACGTTCATCGACAACCGCAGCAGACATGCGACTAACCGCAGTCATCGACAACCGCACTTCCGCCAACACCACCTACCGAAGTTAGACAGGTAAGAAATGCTTAATTTTAAACTAATGTGCCCTAAGACTTACCGTTGCCCGAGTATTGTGCCGCCCGAGTATCATAGACGTCCAGGGGATAAAGGTCAGTGGCCTGGACTTGACTTCTGGTCCGGTTGGGAGTTGACCTCAACTCACCAGAAGGTGCTGCGAGTGGACCGGAAGGACCTGTAAATAAAACAAGGGTCAAAGGTCAAAACTGGATTAGGGCGATCAGAGTTTTGTACATCTCCTTGAGGTTTTACCAGAAAAGGGCCTCCCAACATCGCTTCCGGACACAGAGGAGTAGCTGGAAGGCGCACTGCTACCGGGCGGCTTGCGGAGGAAGATCCTCGGAGCGAAAAGGACCATCAGGACTATGCTAGCCGACATCAGGTTGCAAAGGACCACGGAAGGATCCCTGTAGGGTTGAGGGGCATGGGTCACCACCACCGTCCAGGACACCCAGACAACGGCTGTCAGCGAGGAGGACAGAAGCAGCCGACGACAGCATCCCAAGATGCCGAAGAAGAGGGTAAGGGCCAAAAGCAGCATGACATAGGCCATGGACACCACTAGGTCTTCTTCCTCGTAGCAGTCTGATCTCGAAGCGGACGTTGGACTTAGGACCAGCCAGGTCCCGGCAAGTCCCATCTGGACGGCTGTCAGCAGGAGGACCGCTAGGGATTGAAGACAAGATGACGGATGGGGCTTTTGGTCCGGCAACAGCAGGCCGGACGAAGAAGATGAGGAAAGGAGGATGGCCCTTCTCCAGATACCAACGGCCCTTACCAGTTTGGCCGAAAAGACGAGGGCGTACGATGCTCCCAGACCGAAGCGTCTGACGCAGCACACAAGTGCCCCAGGCAGAAGGATGAAGGAAAAGTTGAGGACGTAGAGCAGCACAAGCCCCAACAGCAGCAGATGACAGATGGCGGAAGAGTCGCGGAAGTGGACCATGCAAAAGATGACTAGAAGGGCCCCCAAGCCGGACAGCGAAGAGGTGATAAGGCCCCAGATGGACCGGAAGTTGGAGGTAACTGACAAGTAGGAGGATGACGTTGAAAGAGCGAAGGAGGAGGAACACTCTAGGGCACATTGGCCCGAGCACCGGAAGGCGGGAAGAGAGATGTCAGAGGTGATGTTAAGATGACCCGATGACCAGTGACCGATCTGGAAAATGAAGAATGAGCATGTTGACAGAATCTTGGGCATAAATCCTGGAATGGTCTTTGAAGACATCGTTGATCTTGATGGACGGATGACTTACTTTTTGGAAATGTCCTCCACTTCCACTTTGGTATTTCAAGATGGCCAAACGGCCTCTTATCTTCTTGTTCCAAATCCTGATGAGCTCCTGATGGAAATGGGCTCTGCTTCCGGCCGTGCAGTCGTCCAGCGAGGACACCAAGTTCTAAGGATGAACAACGGCCCGAGAGATTAGCATTTTTGGAAAATTCTCCTCGTGTCCTAGACGAGAGAGCTCACCTTCTGGCATTTAAGTTCGACGGTCTTAACAAGGGCATAGGCAATGGCCCTCGTGGCCCTTTGGATGTTACTGGCAGAGAACGGCAGCCTTCCGTCCATCAGTCGTTCATCACCGCTGCAGTTTGAAACGTGGCAGTGGAACTTCCGCATCCACAGATCCTCCATCCATTCCCTCTTCAGCCATCGGTCATCGTGCGGACTCAAGCTAGACCAACGTTGGTCGAAGCTGCCGTCGTCTTCGTGGTCTACTGCCAACGACAAGACGTGGGAGGAGACATCCGTCAAGTCCTCTGCCAGATGACCGTCCATCAGCACGAAGACTAGCTTTTCGGAAGTCACCGTGAATTCGGCAGCGGTCAGCAAAGACTTAAGGACTTCCGGCACAGGGTTCAGCACCACCACGACCCTTGCCCTGGATTTCCGTCGGACGTCTTGCAGCAGTTTCATGGCCTCTGCATCGGTCAAACTGCCGTTGGCAACTAGAAACTCGCCCGCAATGCAGATGTCGTGGACAGCCGCCAGTCGGCTGAAGTTCCGATGCAGGACATCGGCGTCTGAAGTCAAGACGGCTACGTGGTTCCACCGGAAGTGAAGGAGGAGATCGACGACGGCCGTGAGTCGTTCTTCGGTGGTGACATCCGGACGAAGGATGTGGGACACCGGGATCCTTGGATATGGAGGAGATGAGTGACCAGCTCTGACGATCGAGGAGCCGAACTGCGTTGAATTTAATTGAAGGACCGCAATGCCAGTACCGGACAATATTCTGGCTGCGGCCTCTCCGATGTCGTCATCGGGGACGATGACAGCTATTGCCGTTGAACCAGAAGTGTTCTCGTCGGCCATCAAGCGGAAGATCCTCTCGCTGGCCCTGTTGACATCCTCGCAGTGGTCGATCACGATGCCTCCTATCGACAGCGGGATGGAAGAAAAGTTATCCTTCCGCAGAGACTCCAGAGACATGCCGAAGGCCAGGGCCTCTTGGAGATGGACAGTGGCACCCAGAGAGCCGCACCGAAAGGCTCTGGAACCACGGTTGTGGATGGGCAGCAGCAACAGGATACGAAAGTCGCTTTCTGGAAAATATTGCAGACTCTCGTCCGGGACTCTGGAACAGGAAGAAGTCGCTCCGGTTGCTGCCGGAACCAGCAGAGTCAAGACGCCATCATCATACATCCCGATCTGGATATTTCAGGCGTGATCAGTTATAGAAACTTGAAAGATGGCATTAGCAAATGATAAATTACCTTAATGAAACCGGCTTCTGGAGAGGCTGGAGAGTATCGTAGCGCATCGATGGCCAACAACCCGTAATTGTCTTTGGAGAAGCGGAACCCTGGTTCACCGGCGTCCGCAGAACTGTGGATCAGAAAATATGGGAATTAACAAGAATGGACACGAGTTCTGGTTGATATGAGGTATCCTAGATACCTACCGGATCGCATCTTGCAAAACTGCCGATGATAAGTTTCTGGAAGACACACGTTGAATGCCTCGCACCACCGCTCTGGAGCCGATCTTAGCCAGTCTCAACAGTCGTGAAGTTCCGTCTTTCCCTACTGCCGGTTGCAGCTTGATCAGACTGGACAATGTCCCTGAGAATTCCTCCATGTCCATTGTTGTGACATCTTCAGCAGTGATGACTGTCAGTCCGGATGCTCCGGCTCTCTGCAGGAATCTCAAAGTGGCACTTACGGAGGAAGTTATCAAAACCACCACTCTTCCACTCTTCGCGTCTGAAACTAACTTCTTCGCGTTACCGGTCAGCTTCTCGTTTTCCCTCGTTAAGACAACTTCTCGGACGATGCACGCACCACCGTCCCGAAAGGCATCCAGCATTTCAAAATCCCATTGCGACAACGATCTCGAATCCCGTACAAGGACTGTGCTATGATGGCCCAGACTGGACAGTACCTTCTCGAGGGCTTCTGCCATCAGGACAGGAGATGGCGACATTTGAATCAGACTTCCGGAAGCTGCTAGAGGCTTTGAACCAACATTGAGAATCGCATAGTTAAGAGAAGACAATGAGTGAGTGACCGCATAGACTTCTTCTTCTGGAGAACTGGAGACGACAGCCAACGGCAAATGCCTCGAAGGATCTTCCGCTAACAAATATTGACTTAGAGCCTCGGCGGCTTTAATTCCTGAAGAGCAGGTGTCCAAAACCACCGCTTCTACGCCGATGCCATCACTCGTCATCGTCCATCGCAAGTCCTTCTCGATTTCTTCTAGAATTGACCTTGCCGAGTCTTCCATCGTGTCTTTGCATCGCACAGAACCGGAAGTAACTTCGTAGCCTCGGAGAGGAAGCAGGAGTGGAAAGGTCAGTCTGGTTCCGGCCTGAAGAGCATCCGAGTCTTGTTCCATACGCGATGCCCGTATTCTGTAAAGCATGGATTATTAGATCACGGCAACAATCATGTTACAGGATTCTTTAGAAGTCTTCAGTTACCTGATGCACGTTTTGCAACCATCAACCTTTGGACAGGCGGATGCAATTCCTCGAAAGTCCTTGTCCAGAACTTCTATGCGGTCTTTGTCATAAACCATAACCTGCAACGTGTTAGATCCTCGTTGAACGGACAAGGCCAAACGGATGTTGGAACTAACTATTGACTTTTCAGATGTTTGCTCCAGAGGCTCCAGGTAACTCTGCACAAACTGTGCTCTGGACATCTGGCGGAGGCGACGACACAGTCCGGTCTTACCGCCGCACTTTGTTTTCCAAGCGCTCTTCAGGGCTTTGGCAAGGCTGAGCGCCGCTTGGATAGCTGGAAGGACAGTCGATCCACTGTCAAGCCGCTGACCAGAAGTCATGTACTCTGAGAACCAGCGATTCTGGTCGTCCTCTCCAACTGACAGAGAAGTCCAGTACTCCTCGAATTCATCAATCTTTGCAGGAAGAGGGCTGAGCCAGAGGAATGGAAGTGATTGCCCGTTGTCCTCGACGTGGACTGCCTCGGAGAAGAACCACTGCAAGGAACCGGTCGGATAGACCAAGGTCTGCCGAACTGCGATGAGGTCTGCCAGAGAGGTCATGGACTGACCTCTTGCAAAGACGAAAACGCCTCCATTGGGAGGTGCTTCGGAAGCTATCCTCGTTATCACATTTCTGGAAGAAAACATGTCATCAAAGTCAACAAGACACTGTCTGTCATCAGTGGATGACCTCTTGAAGAGCAATTTCTGAAGCAATCTATAATACCTATAGACGTCAGAGGTCTGTTTCCCAATGTTCTGCAGATTAGGAATGCTCTCCACGAGCCCCAAGCATATTTGGACCTCGTCGGCCATCCGTCTTATGACTTTGGCCCCCGCGACGCTGTACTCATCGCTTTCATGCACCAGAGCGGCCCATTGCCAACCCAGCTTAAGGGACATCTGAATCATTGCCTGACAAAACAATGAAAAAAGAGAAAAGTGAATTGAAGATGGTCCTATGAGTTTCCACGTGTCTATTGAATTGTGCGGGTGTTGGAAAGCCAAAAGGTCCTTCTCGCTAGTTGTGCGGTTCTTCTACTGAAGATGAGAATCTTAGATTTATGAAAGTTTAGTTTGAGTGAATTGAGGAGCGTGTATGCGGCAAGTGAGGTTAGGGACCTTCTCAGTCCCCGGCAGGTGATGGAAAGCCAAAAGGTCCATCGCTCTAACATGTCCACTGGGCATCGGTCGACCTACATACTTTAGCTTTTTCTTCAGCAGGAACAATGGTCCCAAAGTCCAACGTCATCGTCGGGATGTGAAGATCCCGCAAGCGGCTCTTGATCCGGGGTTTGTCCGTTATCCCGGTGAGGTCGATGGCGCCCAGGATGTTGTCCCTCGGTGTCAGACTGCCATTGTCCACGCACCGGAAGTCCTCCTCCGATGTCCATTTCAGCTCTGGAAACAACTGCTGCAGATGCTGTTGCGCTAAGGCGTCGTGGCCGCAAGAATCAAATGCCCTAAGCCCTAAGATCGGTAACGTACTTGTCAGTCTCTCCGGTGCAACATCTTACACCGGAACAGAACTTCCCAATTTACCAAATTTGGTCCCTGGGATAAAGGCCCCATCGGTATCCAAACCCAGTGTCGCCGTGTCGCTAGAAGTCATCGGGCGGTCACCGTTGAGAAGGTCCGTAGTCCATCTTAGGGCCTCGTAAGCTCTGACGTATTGCTCAGACACGACCGATCCGCACCGGAAGAAGGCTGCATCAGAGGAGGAATTCCTCAACGGCAGCAGGACACCTTAAAATACAAACATCGGTTAACCGCAAATGGCCCTTGACCCGGTGTTTATTAGAGACCACTGACCACTGCTTACCTATAATGAAATCCGCTCGCGGGTTGACCGATACGGAAGTGGGGAACGGCGATGGACACGTAGGCTCACCGGAAGCTGATGCGAAACAGTGGAGCAGCAACAGGAAGTGCCAGAAACGGAAGTGGCCTGACGTCATAGCTGAAAAGAAAGTAAAAAAGGGTAACGTTATTTCCTCATGACGTCATCGCCTTCGTTTTGAGTAACGGAGGTCAAGAAGGGAAGCGAACCGTACTGAAGTGCCCGTAACGGAAGTCGACCCGGAAGTTGGTGAAAACGAGGCTCTCACGCCATGGAATTAAGTTCACGGGGTCAAACTAGCACAATAATGGAAGAAACTTCTCCTCTATTGTATGGAATCGAGAGGGCGTGTCCAAAGAACTTCTGGTATGACGTCATAATTGACTAAAAGTGTGTTCATTCAAAACGTTTAATGATGTATTTTCATGGTCCGGTTCAGAGGGACATTGTATTCAATGGAGCGGTTCACACTGCACTAGACGGTGAAGAGTCGGTGGTCGATCGCAGCTCTGATTAACGGAGAGATTGAGCCAGTCAACACCTTAACGTTAACCTTAACGTTAACCTTAACGTTAGAGAAAACGTTTAATAATGTATTTTCATGGTCTGGTTCAGAGGGACATTGTATTCAATACTGCAGTTCACACTAGACGGTAAAGAGTCGGAGGTCGATCGCAGCTCTGATTAATAGAGTGGTTGAGCCAGCCAACACTTTAACGTTAACCTTAACGTTAACTTTAACGTTAGATAAAGCGCTTAATAATGTATTTTCATGGTCCGGTTCAGAGGGACATTGTACTCAACAGGGCGGTTCACACTATACGGAAAAGAGCCGGAGGTCGATCGCAGCTCTGATTAATAGAGAGGTTGAGCCAGTCAACACCTTAACGTTAACCTTAACGTTAACTTTAACGTTAGATAAAGCGCTTAATAATGTATTTTCATGGTCCGGTTCAGAGGGACGTTGTACTCAATGGGGCGGTTCACACTAGGCGGAAAGGAGTCGGAGGTCGATCGCGGCTCTGATTAATAGAGAGATTGAGCCAGTCAACACCTTAACGTTAGAGAAAACGTTTAGTAATGTATTTTCATGGTCCGGTTCAGAGGGACATTGTACTCAATGGAGCGGTTCACACTAGACGGAAAAGAGTCGGAGGTCGATCGCAGCTCTGATTAATGGAGTGGTTGAGCCCGCCAACACCTTAACGTTAACTTTAACGTTAGATAAAGCGTTTAATAATGGGGCGGTTCACACTAGCCGGAAAAGTGTCGGAGGTGCCATTAGTACTCTTCGCCTAGGGGGCGCTACGTTTGCAAAACGGTAACACGTCGATGTTGGTCATTGACCCACTGACCACTGACCACTAGATGACCACCGGCTATCTACGAGTAATCTACTCGTAATAATGTACAGCAAAGAGGGAAAACTCCCATCCCCAAGGGCTCGAGTCCGTCGTTTCAATTTGGCATACCTTTGTCCGTCGCCTGGCAAGTTGTCAACACCCTGTTCCACAGCTGGCCCTTTGGTCCAAACACTTGAATTTGTGAAGACTTAACTTTGAAGGAAGGTCAAGGCGCTCGTTTTCGACCGTTTGTTGTCTTTGCCACAAACCGAGTTTTCCCAACTCGTTGATCCGTGCGAAATTTCGTTCGTCGACCGATCGCCTTTTTTTTCAATTCCTCGATAAGGATTATTAATTTTCACGCTCTTAAACCGCGCGAGTATTTCGCGAAGTAGGACACCGACCCAAATGCTAATATTGTACTCGGTGCCATTGGCCCACTTCAACGGGTTCATTTCCAGCCAACTATCGAAATTCATTGTTTTCGTCCATCTGATTAAGATAATTAAGGCACATTCAACAGAAAGGGCCACAACTACGTGATTACTAATCAAGCCGGAAAGCCACGGTAAGGGCCAAAACTGTCCATCTGATTCCTAATTAAGGCAGAAAGCCACGTACAGTAAGGGCCAAAGCTATCCTTCTGATTGCTAATTAAGGCCAGTAAGGTCCAAAACTGTCCATTTGATTGCTAATTAAGGCCATTAAGGGCCAAAACTATTTCTCCTGATTGCTAATTAAAGCCAGTAAGGGCCAAAACTGTCCATCTGATTACTAATCAAGCCAGAAATCCACAGTAAGGGCCAAAACTGTCCATCTGATTGCTAATTAAGGTAGAAATTCACAGTAAGGGCCAAAACGATCCATCTGATTCCTAATTAAGGCAGAAAGCCACGTACAGTAAGGGCCAAAGCTATCCATCTGATTGCTAATTAAGGTCAGTAAGGACCAAAACGATCCATCTGATTACTGATTAAGGCCAGTAAGGACCAAAACTATCCCTCTGATTATTAATTAAGGCCAGTAAGGGCCAAAACGATCCATCTGATTGCTAATTAAACCAGTAAGGGCCAAAACTGTCCGTCTGATTACTACAATCAAGGCACAAATCCACAGAAAGGGCCAAAACTATGCGATTACTAATCAAGAGAAATCCACGGTAAGGGCCGAAACTGTCCATCTGATTGCTAATTAAAGCCAGTAATTAAGGGCCAAAGCTGTCCATTTGATTACTAATTAAAGCCAGTAAGGGCCAAAACTATCCGATTACTAATCAAGCCAGAAATCCACAGTAAGGGCCAAAACTGTCAATCTGATTACAACAATTAAGGCACAAATCCACAGAAAGGGCCAAAACGATCCATTTGATTACTAATTAAGACCGGTAAGGGCCAAAACAGTCCATCTGATTGCTAATTAAGGCACACATCTATAGTAAGGGTCAAAACTGTCCATCTGCTTACTAATTAAGGCCAGTAAGGGTCAAAACTGTCCCTCTGATTGCTAATTAAAGCCAGTAAGGGCCAAAACTATGCATCTGATTACTATAATTAAGACAGAAATCTACAGTAAGGGCCAAAACTATCCATCTGATTCCTAAAGGCCAGTAAGGGCCAAAACTATCCATCTGATTGCTTGCTAATTAAGGTCAGTAAGGGCCAAAGCTATCCATCTGATTACTAATAAAGGAAGAAATCAATAGTAAGGGCCAAAACGATCCTTTTGATTACTAATTAAGGCCAGTAAGGGCCAAAACTATGCATCTGATTACTATGATTAAGACAGAAATGTACAGTAAGGGCCAAAACTATCTGATTACTAATTAAGGCAGAAATCTACAGTAAGGGCCAACTTAAGGTCTCCCTTCCTAACCAGGGCGTGGGATTCTCTGTCTATACTGACCAACTAAATTAACACAATTTCATTGGGCATCAAGGACCATATCTTTATAATTCTAGGTGCTTTAAAATGTTGAGTACATTAGTGAATATTTTCGTAAAATATTGTTTTATAAATAATATAAAAATTGACAGTATTTTTATGTCTAAGTTATACAGTTTAATTTATGAATAATTCTGCAAAATTTTAATAAGGGCCTAGTTTTCATCCGCAATGGGCTCTAAGATAGTTTCTAGTTTCATATTAAAGAGGCCCCAAAATAAGAGACTTCCAAACAAAACAGCTAAACATTTCTTCGTTATTGAACATATTTCTTATCACAGGTTTAGATGCCTTAAAAGGGTCCTTAAAACAAGGGCACTAATTATTACAAATTTAGATTTCCAAAGTTTAGTTTTTCAATCGAAAAGGGTCCTTAAAACAAGGGCACTAAACGAGGTTATCAAAAAACTTCGTTTAATGTTTCTAAAAAAGTTCATGAAACAAATCCAACATTTTTAAAAATTATGCTAAAAATTGATTAATTAGTGAAAATGATTGTCATCGCTCTAACTTTAGTGTATTGAATTGAATTGAGTCTTACCTGAACCCTTCGCAAATTCCTACATTTGAGGTGTTCCTTAAGTCAACGAACTAACTCCTCAACCTCCTTCTTACAAATGACTCAACTGAATGAAGAAGGAAGAGGCAAAACATTGCTGAGGGAGGACAAACAATGGCTCACCTACTCATCCAACGAGGGGTGATCAGGAAATGAAAAAGCAGTGACCCCAAGACGTCAGACATAGGGTTGTTCGGATTCAAGGTCGTCCTCTACAAGGACCCAAGATCATTTCAGATGTTGCGATCCAAGGTCTTCATCTATAAGGACCCAAGATCAGTCCTGTAGTTGTGATCCAAGGTCTCCCCCTACAAGGACCCATGATCACTCCCGCAGTTGTGATTCAAGGTCTCCCCCTACAAGGACCCATTGAAGACCATTCCGGTAGTTGTGATCCAAGGTCTTCCTCTACAAGGACCCAAAATCAGTCCGGCAGTTGTGATTAAAAGGATCCCCCAATAATCCCAACATCCTAGATCATTCCAGTGGTTGTGACCCAAGGTCTCCCCCTACAAAGATCCAAGATCAGTCCGGTAGTTGTCACCCAAGGTCTTCCTCTACAAGGACCCAAGGTCATTCTGGCAGTTAAGATCCCCCAATAATCCTAACATCCAAGACCATTCCGGTAGTTGTCACCCAAGGTCTCCCCCTATAAAGACCCAAGATCATTCCGGCAGTTAAGATCCCCTATATTCCCAACATCCTAGACCGTTCCAGTGGTTGTGATCCAAGGTCTCCCCCTACAAGGACCCAAGATCAGCCTGGCAGTTGTGATCAAAAGGATCCCCCAATAATCCCAACATCAAAGACCATTCCGGTAGTTGTGATTCAAGGTCTCATCCAACAAGGGCCCAAGATCACTCCAGCAGTTGTGATCAAAAGGATCCCCCAATAATCCCAACATCTCAGACCGTTCCAGTAGTTGTCATCCAAGGGCTCCCTCTACAAGGACCCAATATCAGTCCAGCAGTTGTGATCAAAAGGATCCCCCAATAATCCCAACAACCTAGATCATTCCGGTGGTTGTCATCCAAGGTCTCTCCCAACAAGGACCCAAGATCAGTCTGGCAGTTGTGATCAAAAAGGATCCCCCAATAATCCCAACATCCTAGACCGTTCCGGTAGTTGCAATCCAAGGTCTTCCTCTACAAGGACCCAAGATCATTCCGGCAGTTAAGATCCCCCAATAATCCTAACATCCAAGACCATTCCGGTAGTTGTGATCCAAGGTCTCCCCCTATAAGGACCCAAGATCACTCCGGCAGTTGTGATCAAAAGGATCCCCCTATATTCCCAACATCCTAGACCGTTCCGGTGGTTGTGATCCAAGGTCTTCCTCTACAAGGACCCAAGATCAATCAGGCAGTTGTGATCAAAAGGGTCCCCCTATATTCCCAACATCCTAGACCGTTCCGGTGGTTGTGATCCAAGGTCTTCCTCTACAAGAACCCAAGATCATTCTGACAGTTAAGATCCCCAATAATCCTAACATCCTAGATCATTCCGGTAGTTGTCATCCAAGGTCTTCCTCTAAAAGGACCCAAGATCAGTCCGACAGTTGTGATCAAAAAGGATCCCTTATAATCCCAACATCCTAGACTGTTCCGGTGGTTGTGACCCAAGGACCCAAGATCACTCTGGAAGTTGTGATCAAAAGGATCCCCCAATAATCCCAACATCCTAGACCATTCCGGTAGTTGTGACCCAAGGTCTTCCTCTACAAGGCCCCAAGATCATTCCGGTAGTTGTGATCCACGGTCTCCCCCTACAAGGACCCATGATCACTCCCGCAGTTGTGATCAAAAGGATCCCCCAATAATCCCAACATCCTAGACGGTTCCGGTATAGTTGTGATCCAAGGTCTCCCTCTACAAGGACCCAAGATCATTCTGGCAGTTAAGATCCCCAATAATCCTAACATCCAAGACCATTCCAGTAGTTGTGACCCAAGGTCTCCCCTTTCAAAGACCCAAGATCAGTCCGGTAGTTGTGATCCAAGATCTTCCTCTACAAGGACCCAAGATCATTCCGGCAGTTAAGATCCCCCAATAATCCCAACATCCTAGATCATTCCGGTAGTTGTGATCCAAGGTCTCCCCCTACAAGGACCCAAGATCATTCCGGCAGTTGTCACCCAAGGTCTTCCTCTACAAGGACCCAAGATCATTCTGGCAGTTAAGATCCTCCAATAATCCTAACATCCAAGACCATTCCGGTGGTTGTGATTCAAGGTCTCACCCTACAAGGACCCAAGATCACTCCGGCAGTTGTGATAAAAGGATCCCCCAATAATCC
>JAUJYV010001949.1:0-14554 GCA_033995625.1 Ophyiulus pilosus
CCAATGAACTCAATGAACGTCATGAGTGAGCGTGACGTTCAGTTAATTCATTGGATAGTTAAGTCCTTGGCTCCTCCCTTCCTGGCGTTCACATTAAAGTTAACGTTAAGGCGTTGGCTGGCTCAAACTCTCTAATGTTAGTTTACTTTTGTGGTAATATAGGTAGTTGTAGTTGTGTCCTATCAGCGTATCAAAGTTGGCTTCAATTTCCTTCAAATTGCAAGTTGAAAATCGCATTTACGCGTATTGCCGATTAATGCTTCTAAACTGAACCCACCTTTTAAGACCTCACCAAGATGGTAGGGGTTTTTTTCTACTTCTTTTTACCACTTTCACGAGCTAAACCCTGATTGATTGATTGATTTGATCGAACAACCCCAGTTGATCAACTGCAGCACTTCTACACTGCACAATTGACCCGGTTGTTGTAAAATATTGAACAGAAGCTGTTGTCACTGTCCATTCACACATTGATGCCCTACAAATAGCCTTCGTCGCTGCCACTAGAGCGTGCAAGTGACGTCACATGACGCGTCTCGTTCTCGCGAGAGTGATTAGGAGGGGGATTTCCCCGCCATTAATCATCGGTTGGTGCAATTTGAGTAAGTGGCGTTCGTTCTCATTGGCTTTTCAGTCCCCTCCTATTCCCCTTTTGTTTGGCCTATCTTATCGGCGTTTTGGTGCGTTTACGCACTGCTTTCAATTGAAAACGAGATAAAATCTGTAATAATAAATCGTGGGGATGAAAAGCCTCCACACATGCAATGAACCTAAATGTCAACAGTGTCTAAATAAAAGCCAATAATGCAATGTTGATGCACGCGAACGGGAGCGTATACCCCTACCCCGCCGCCATTAACACCCACACTTATCAACGGCGCTCTTGCTATCTGTCGTCGCTGCCATATCGTGATGATGCAACGGCTAATACCATTAGCCACTTGTTTTTAATCTCCTTTTTCTATTACGTCAAGTTAATACTCCAAATTGTGAAAGGGAACGCGTGTTTTTTTCCTGGAAAAATAATAATCTGATTTGTTCGTGTTCCTATATGTCGAATTTTTGTCCCTGTAATCTCAAGGGTCCTGCTTTGGGAATATTGCTAATGAGTCCTATACTGCAGTAACTTCCTTACCAATGTGGTGATGAAGCCATAACATGTTTGGTAAACTTAAATTTTTAAATGTGCTTCTGTATCAAAATGCTTGTAAACACAAAGGAGTTTTTAAAGCCTGGTTTCACCTCCCTGTTAATTAATCATTAAACTTAAATAACACTAGTTGCATGTTGAAAGAACGTCCTTCGTTACACACCATCGTTAAGAACATGTAAATAATTTCGTCAAATGTGACTAGAGGAGTTAATCAAAGATTGGTTACCTAACACTTGAAGTAATGAGAAACAAATTATCTTAAGTTTGGTAAAGTGGGATGTAAACAACTTAATTTGAACACTTGTTGATTTTTCATAATATGGTGTTTTCATAACTTGGAATGAACTCATGCTAGTTTTTAAAAAACCTTTAAAAGACTGTTATTCCATGCTCTCATTTTGTTGGGCACTTGTAAGTAAATAGATGTTGCCAACTGTAAGTCAATGTGGTTAATCCAATGACTTCCAGTGTTAACGTTCACATTAACAGACTTCATTAATAGTCTACATTAGACAGTTTGAGCACGCAAACGTGTTTATACTTGCCTTAACTTTAATGGCTAGAAGTGAAGAACAACGCATGCGCACCCATTACGTTCAGTTCATTGGGTAGTTCAAATGCATGGCTCCTCCCTTCTCGTTATTAAAGTTTAGTTTAGTATAAAGACGTTGCATGCTAAAACTGTCTTTTGTCCACCTCTCGTATACGTTAACATGAGTATTTTGTCCATAAATGTGCCCTCTCGAGATGCCACAAAACATGGCGGCAGTAGATCGCAGCAGCGAACCCTGCGCTCTATGGTGGCGCCCTCTGTAGCGCGCTTGTACCCTGTTCCATTCTGTCCTTTTCTCCCTCCCCCCTTTTTTCCGCTATGGGCATGGGGGATTAAGCCCCTTCTTTGTGACACGTCGTCTAGTCTGCTTTTGGGCTTCTTTTTTGCCTGCTCTCTGGGTTGAAAAATCGATAAAGTGCCAAAGTTCGCCACGGGTGCCGCCACCGTCGCGGCCGCTTTCGGTGGCATCGGCTTCGGCTGCAGCCGCCACAGCGAGTCCCGTCTCCCGCCTGAGAGGTTTGCTGCGACGCTGGCAGAAAACGAAGAAAGTCGGGGTTTTCAGTGAAATTCCGCGGTTCTTCTTTTGTTTGTGGATTACTGTTGGATTACTGTGCGTCCGAACGTCGAAGGATTCGACGAAAATGCGTCTCAGCCGACGCCGCTCGGCGACTGCCCCACCGCCGACAACCAACACCGGCCGCGTCGGGCTCTTTTTGCCGGAGATCGACGGCTGGTCCTGCCGCCGACGCCGTTGCAAGGACGGCCGGCCGAACGCCTAGCCGCGCTACCTAGTTCGGATTGCGAGCTGTTGGGGCCCTGCTCATCTGACTTATGCTCAACCCAGGTAACTGAAATGGGGTGGCAGGCTGGAATTGCGTGGTCGCAACTTTGCGAATGGGAAGGGGGGAACTAAAATAACAACAGTTTGCATGAGATTGTTCTGCTTAAAGGCTTAACGCTTTTCCTCCTTGGACTAGTGAAAAAATGACTTGCCATCATGTAGGTGGCTGGAATGTCATGATATTACAATGGCATTCCAGCAGACTGATGCAGTTCACTGTACTTGCTACGTGCGGTTTTAATTTGATAGTCTGATAGACTATCCAAGCTGTTAGAATTGGCAAGAATGAAGTTGCTCTGGATTTTAAAGGAATGAAATAACATGACGCCAAACAATGCTGGATTTTGCCAAAGTTGGCTAATGTTCGAAAAAGTTGCACGTACGCAGCTACAATGCTGATGCTGGAACTTTGATGTTACTTTGTTTGGATAATGTTCTGTTCTGGTTATTGAGAACGTTCATTTTAATCAGGTTTTTGGTCTTTTAAGTGGTGCTTCAAGATGGCCGCTAAGAAATGCAGGATTTCCTACATGCGTATCAATGGTCGCCATCTTGGGCATAAAGTTTGCATTGCCACCATACATGTATACAAGATGGAACTATTATTTGAAGTGCTATTTGATCAACGATCAGTACAGCATACTAAAGGCTGCTAAACATACGCTGGATTTCCATTTAAAGATCATATCCGTGGCCGCCATCTTTGTTCTGAAATTCGCATAGTTGCCAAACGTCAAAACCATTAAAATAACGGTTATGTGCCAGGAAACAATTAGTAAAATCACACAGGTTACAGTTCAGGAGATTGGTCTGAGTAGTTTGCAATTTTCTAATTAATTTTACGTTAAATGGTCCTATAGTTTTCAGTAATTATTTTCCAAATCGCCCGCCACGATTGATTTTCGCAGGTGGCGCTGGTGTCGCCTCCTCCCTCTGGTGGCGCTTTTTTCCCCTATCTGAGCTTGTTCTTATCTTAATTACGCTGAGTTCACAGCCGCGAATGATCTCCTCGTGTTATCTTGGATTAGAAAGCTATTTGCTGCTTGTTCAAATGTATCAACATTTTGATAAACTCTTTTTAAAGAGCCTTGCGCTACGCTCGAGTGCAAAACGAAAAAGAAGAGGGAAAAAAAATGTGCTGCTGCGTGCTCAATCCGAGATTAGGTTCTCAGGGGGGAGAAACGATTCAGCTCAAATAGATAATGCGCGTATTAAAAATAAACACGGCGGTGATATGAGCCATGAATTTACGGTTAGCTTGACATGCTGGCAAACCTTGGTATTTTTGTTAGTATTTTTTTTTTTGCAATGACGCTCCAGCTTAACAGCTGATGCTGCCATCTGTACTAACCATTGACAAGTTTCTGGAAACCAAAAACGTGCTAGTTTGTGTTGAGGATTAAATCCTAAACAAAATTATGGAACAGCTAAATCGACTTTTCAATTATATCTTCTAGATAATTGAAGTATTATTTTCTGTTAACGTCATTGTTGTTGTTGTTATAATGTTGTGACTAATTATGTTGATAAAATGTTGGAGTCTGGACCATTATATGTAGTTGTTTTCATGCATGTCGCCATGCTGGATTTGTTTTCTGCTTTTTATCACGCGATATCAGCGTTAGGTTTTTATGTGTGTTTGTTTGTGCTATTGCACTGATTAATAGACACAATGCCTAATATCCAAAACGGCATCCGGACCAGTAATACTTTTGACAAGATAAGTCAATAAGAAAACAAAATAAATCAGATTAAACACGAGGAGAAGGCTATACTAGTTAGTTTTAAAGTCTGGTACGCACCTGAGAAAACTCTAAACAAAAACATGATTGCGAACCAGTTTTTTGTCTAGAGGTTTCCGCAAACTTTTAGTGAAAAAGGCATGTAAACGTCAAAGGAAAAAAATGTATTTCTCCTAAAACCGACTCCAGATCAGAGCAAACACGAAACAAAAACAGGGTTTCTGCTAACCTGTTCGTTGAAGCATGTTTTTATAAACGTTTTTCGACAAACAGGTTTGCTACACACATGGTCTCTTGAGTGAACACCGAAATATTCACTGAAAACAACCTTTTTTTTTGGCATAAAGTAATGAAACCTTAGGACAGAAAGCTATATAGTGAGCAAACTCTTAACGTAAAAATGTTTCTGTTTCGTGTTTGCTCTGGTCAAAAGATATGCATGGTTAGTAATGATGACAGAAGATGCACCAGCAGAAAAAAAATTGTCATGAAATTGTGATATTAATTCTGTAGTTATTCAAAAAACTGCAGTTTCTTACTTCACGTTTATTGTACTTTTGCACATTAATTATGTGTACTGAAACACAAATCTGCAGTTTTTCTGCCATTTGGAACTGCACTTTTATTGCAAAATATTTGCAGTTTAAAATTTTGTCACTTTGCTGCAGAAAATACTGCAGTTAATTTGAATAAAGTGCATGCAGTAGATTTTCTGCTGGGGCTCCCCGTTAAAATTAACAAAGGAGGGGGGATTTTCTTCTTAAATCCACAGTGAAACCGTTAAGCAGCCTTAGCGGGGCATGGCACAACAACCGGCTTTCGGAAAAGTCAATTTCCGCGCGTTAATTCCGTCTGTAATCCGCCACGAGAAGATGCTATCATGCGTTCTATTGAGTGAAAACTCGCCTAATTAATGGCCGAATGCCGCTCCTAAATAGCCTTTCTGCCGTTTCATTGGTTGTTAACCGCAGCCACGCTTAACGGATGGCTAACCACAGGACTTAATTAATGCGTGAAATGAAGCGAGTGGATTATCGTGGCTTTTAAGGCCTGTGCCTCGGTGGGGCACATTCGGCCACCGGTCAGCCCCGTGTCCAGGCGGCCATTATCATCGCCATCACCGCCCCACCTTTCGACAATTAGGCCTAAAGGGGCAGATGTTGTTTAGTGTTGTTTCGACGTGACGCGCGTTTAATTCGGTGTCGCGGTCGACCAATTTCGCTAATGTTTCGCTATTACACCGCCGGCCATAATCGTAAATCCTTAACGGCCGCCATTTTGCCTCGGCGAAAAGCCCTGTAATGACACCTTTGGGACACCCACGCCATTGGCGGATATTGCTCCCTTTGGAGATGGCATGCGGGGGAAGACGAATGAGCCGCCACGTGCGCTGCTGCTTCTAGTACTGAAACCATAAATTCGGTCATTTCAACATCGCTGAATCAAGATGGCGAACTATGTCGTTCTACACGATATGGGGTTGTGGAAATTTGTGCTAAGGGCCTGTGGGAAAATAAGGTTGTGGCAGAAACCTCGAGGCTTCAAAGTCTCATTGGTAATACACGTATATAAAACAATAGCTATTACGGCATTTGTAATTATTAAAACAAGCCAACTTATCATGTATTCTATAAAAATGGGGAATTTCCCTTTTATCAACATTGCATTATTTGTGGCTATTACATGGAAATCCAACAATGTTTTTTTTTACAAAAATCTAAATTGAAATGAAATAGACTACATTTTTATGCAGGGTTAAATGTGCAATAGATTCCGCATTACTTAGTTGGTTAGGATAATTGCCATTTTTTAATGTCAGTGGTCAGGGAAGTTGTTTTGAATACTGGAAAAGTCAGGAATGTTGGAATTTCTAGATGTGACTTAATCGTGTTGCTTTTTGGTCCTAAGAAGTTGTGACTTAATCTTGTTGATTTTTAGTGCACTTAAGGGTGCTCTTTTACGTAAACGTTGTGACATTGAGCCAGTTAAATACCAACCAATCAAGCTGGTTAATTCTGCTCTTTTAGTGGTTTTGTTCAATTTTTCTGCAAAACCTTCGGATTGTTAACATGTTTGTTGTTGCCCTGAACGTGCCAGATGCACAGAAATGTTGTTTGTCCAAATTGTCCACAAGCCAGACTTTTCGTAAACTCTTCGAACTAACCCAGTTTATGTCCTTAGGAAAGTGGGTCAAGATGAACTTGTTGTTAATCTATTACTCAAATTTACTACCTATTATTAATATTAGCATGTCTCTTAAATTTAATGACTGTACTACACGAGAGTAAACAGTTTGCCACGACTAAGAATTTAAATTTCTCTAATGTACATGTTGTTTCCAAAAATCCCGTTTGGCCAAGCTAACGGTTTGAACTCTGCATGAAGCAATGACCTATAGGTGTTGTAAATGTGCCCATCCAATGCGTGCCATTAACACGTCTTAACCGCACAGTGCCAATTAGCATCGATGATGGCATGTTCACGGTGCTTCATAATTGCAGAGCGTTCAAGATTTCCCTTTGGTGTCATAAATCCGTTGGCAAATTAACCTAACCGCGCTTTTGAAACCGGAAATGTGTTTTTGGAGGTTTGGGAATGCTGTAGCAGGGCTTTGTTTACTGTCTTTGTGGGCTCCTGTTCCTATTGGGAAGGTGCAACACCATTGTATGACTGGAATGAGGACAGACTTTAGGGGCTAATAGGATGCTGCCATTTTGGAAATGCCTTGCTAAAGTTCCATACGCCACTAGGGGACGCTGAATTTTAATGAAGCTAATTAGTGGGCCGTGTTTGTGAAACTTATTGTCGGTAATTGTTAGTTTCGCGGATTTCATCTGTATCCTAGCGATGGATTTAAGGTTTAGCCTCGTGGATTTTACTTTTAACCACACGGCTTTTAGCTTGAAACTTATCGTCGTTATAGTTGTTGATTGGCATTGCAGGTTTTAGCCTCGCTGATTTCAGTTTTAGTCTCGCTGATTTCAGTTGTAGCCTCGCTGATTTCCGCTTTAGCCTCGCTGGTTTCATTTTTAGCCTCGCTGATTTCAGTTTTAGCCTCGCTGGATTCAGTTTTAGCCTCGCTGGTTCCAGTTTTAGCCTCGCTGATTTCAGTTTTAGCCTCGCTGATTTCAGTTTTAGCCTCGCTGATTTCAGTTTTAGCCTCGCTGATTTCAGTTCTAGCCTCGCTGATTTCAGTTTTAGCCTCGCTGGTTCCAGTTTTAGCCTCGCAGATTTCAGTTTTAGCATCGCGGATTTTATGTTTAACCTGGCGGATTTCAGTTTTAGTCTCGATGATTTCAGTTCTATCCTCGCTGATTTCAGTTTTAGCCTCGCTGGTTTTAGTTTTAGCCTCGCTGATTTCAGTTTTAGCCTCGCTGGTTTCAGTTTTAGCCTCGCTGGTTCCAGTTTTAGCATCGCGGATTTTATTTTATGTTTAACCTGGCGGATTTCAGCTTTAACTTGGCTGATTTTAGCTTTAGCATCCCGAGGAGCGCCCCGTTTGTTCGTGGCGGCATTAATTACGCCCTGATTTTGACATTCATAACATCCTCGGCAGTGTAATTGAACAATTATTTGGTTTTCAGCAGTTAATTACACGTGTTAATTGCAATCGAGTATTACCTGCTATGTAGCGCGTCGTTCTCTGGCTGCCATGGCGTTTGCGCCCGCTTTTCGCTTAATTAATTCTTAAGTCGTTATTAGAGAGCGTTTTACCGCCGCCGGGTAGCACAGGGCGTTTAACCCCCCGCACCCGCCAACCCCTTTCAACTCAACCCACCCCGGCCCTATATGCCATTGGCAAAGGCTGTTCGCTAATTCATTAAACTCCCCCTTCATTCTCATTTCTCTCTTCTCTTCGTCTATACTTGCCTCACCTTGAAGCAATTTGGTAAAACCTTTTTATCAACGCCTTTTTCGGAATCCGGATGAAAACCCCGAGTTAATTGATTCCCGAGGAAGGAAGGAAGGAATTAGCGCCTCTAGGATTGCGGGGGATTGAGCGGAGAATGAAATTCTGGTTGAGTTTGGCTAAATCCCTTCGCAGATCCTAGAGGCTCAACTCCTTATAAACGATGCGGCTCGAGTGCATGCGTGGAGGAGTATTATCATTATGGAAGAATGCGAAAAAACGGTGGATCTTTTAAGGATTAATTAAGGGTTCCTTGTGTGAGCTGCAATTTAGCAATGCAAGGGGGGCTGTTCGCAAACACGTTGCCGGATGCCCGCAGAGTGGCACTTTGCTCTTTCAGGCCTGGAAACATGTCAGGGAAATTTATACCTGGAACTGTTGATTTGTTTTTATTAAGTATGGTTTATTGAATTTGCTTTCACATAGCCAGTTATATTAGCTCAACTTCAAAGTCATGCAAATCAACAGATGACGCCCGCATGCTTCTAAAGGCAGGGAATTTCCCCTTTCGACTCAACTGGCATAATTTTGCATAAATGCCGGCCCTGGTGGAAAAATGATGTCACATTTATAGGAAATGTATGGACATAACATAAATGGAATTTATATGGTATATATATGTATATGTCCTATAAATGCTTGCCCATGCATATGTGATCATATATGGGCATATCAGAAATTGGATGTACTGTATATGGATATATGTGTCCTATAAATATTTGTCCATAAATGATCATATCAAAATTTGAAAATATTTGGACGTTATGCATACATATCGGCTTACTTGTCTATAAATCGTCATATATGCGAATGTAGGACCTAATAATATCTACATACGTGTTTACTTTTATGTCAATGTACAGCGTGATGTTTCCATATTTATGTCTGAAAACGTGTATATCCATATATGGCGTTTTATGTCGATATGAGAAATTATTTGGGCATATCATGTCAGGAAAGTTGAAAATTTCATGTTTGGGGTAACCCTGACCGAGTGTTATTCTATAGAAAAACAATTTTACTTCCTTAAATTTCTATCAATTTCCTTGATCCTGGATTTGATTCTTTTTTATCGATACCTGAATGCGGGTAGCCATATTGGGATTCTTTCTCCCCCCTCGCATAACCAACGTTTAGTTCAAAGGGGATTAATTTTGGATCTGGAAGTATACGACAAACAAGATGGCGTCACGGTCAATGGCTCCATTCGTAATTTTGATCCATGGACACGAGCACTTTTGAGTATGACCAGGTGTTTCCCATTCCACTCGACTGGCTCCGCGCAGACCCTTCATTTGCATGTCGCTACCGGGTAATAATTGTTGTAGTCTGGATGCTAATGCGCCTTAATTTAATGGTCAAAATGACGCTTTTACATCTGCTTTTATAGTCGCTGTTCAGCCAGGCGGAAGTGCGAACGCAGGGAGGCGCTGCGAACGGAAAAGGAGAAGGAGGGGGATCTCCCCCTTTGGTTTAATGGGATTTAATGCGATGGCTGCAGCTCGTGGACCGTTGCTACCGGAGTTGTTGGGCACTAATGCCGCATGATCCCCCCTGTTGAAGCAGGGGGTGAGGGGGGTGGGGGAACGCTATAACTGAAAGTGTAAACGGAATGCAGTAACCGCTCCCAATGCGAATTAGCATTTTGCTATTGTATTAAATGCGGCGTAAACCCTCCTCCAGGGCGGCTGCTAATTTAATAATCTGATGGCGATCTATTTGCACGCTTATTTATGACACGGGATTATGGTCAACCCCCTCCAGACCTCGGTTTATCCTCGTTATGAAACCCGCGATGGGATTAATATGCGGCGGGGTTGAATTTGTATCTCGCAGACGATCGTGATCTATGTGCCAACGCCGAACAATTAACTACTGGAATGGTGTTAGGTCCGTTGGAATTATCTTCTCAATGTTTCTCATTGTGCTCCTTGTTTATGCATTCCATGGCGTCCACATTTCCATGGCTGACTGAATGGATGCTGCTTTTTCACGGGGCGTTTTCCCGTGGTGTCCAACGTCTGCTTGGAATGATTGGCGTAACGTCTTCATGCTTGGTTTCATCCATGTAATTTCAATGGATTTTACAGTTCCGTCTCATCCATATCTCACATGTCTTACAATATCATTTTCAACGTCACTTTGATGCTTACACGTGTCATCGTGATGCATTTTGTATGTTTTACGTGACATCCACGACTGCGGTCGAACATCTTTTTGCTATACTTGCGTTCCTGACTCCATGGATGTTTTGTGTTTTCCAACTCTTTTTTCGTGACTTTTTCATAAGTGCCCAACGTAATTGTTGGCTTTTAAACGGATTGGTTTACCGTCTGCATTAGACAGTTTGAGCATGCCAACGTCTTTATACTTACCTGAACTTTAATGGCAGGAAGGGAGGAGCTACGCATTGAACTACCCAATGAACTAACTGAACGTAATGGGTGCGCATGCGTGGTTCTTCTTTTCCCGCCATTTAAGTTAAGGTAAGTATATATAAAAACGTTGACGTGCGAAATCTGTCTATTGTATTTTCACGTGTTTCCTATTGATGTCATTCTGTTTTTTCTAACAGCCTACGTTTTTCCTCATGTCATCCATGATTTGCAAAACGTCCTTTTGGGATTCTGTCCATGGCTTGATGATTGATGTCTGAGTGTTTGATGTTTTCATATAATTTCCAATGACTTGTTTGTAGTTTTTCTCGTGATTTTCATGGCAATGCTTCTTCAACTTTTTCACAAGTCACAATTACTTTGCCACTGTGACTTCCATTTCTACGTAGCTTTTTTCCACGACTTCCAATGAGCCTCCTTGGCTGCTTCCATTAATTACTATAAGTAATCTGGTTGTAGCATACACCAATTAACGAATTTTACAGCTTTTTCATGTTTTTTTTTTAACCAAGGATTTTCCTATCTCTGCTAAATTGCTGTTTATCCCCCAACATTTTTAAGCGTTACATTCCTGTTTTGTCCTAAATTCAGCGGAGTTCTTAGAAATTCCTGCTCTATTTAAGTACCAGGAATTGTTATTGTTCAATCGTTGCTTTTTTGTGATTGCGGTGAGTTAATTTGTAAGGTTTTTTTTAAGATTGCGTATATAACATCGTCCTATGTATGTCTTCTGGAACCATATCGCAATGGATATTGAACGCTTGCAAACGACTATAATATCGCCCCTTGCCGCGCGGGTTTATTCAACCCTCAATATGGCTATATCTATAAAATGTTGCCAGATTTCTCTTTTGTGGGAAATGCATTAAGTCCAGAAGATTGACGTTGAGTTTATAGGGAGAAGATGAAAGGATTAAGTTGTCAACTTTTATACCGGGTTGCTTTCGTATAATGCATTTTCGTGTCTAGCCGGTTGGGGATTTCGCGTAGATTTCTGAAGCATCTCCAGCCCCGAGAGCTTATCAATTTCCTAAACATGAAGAAAATTTAAATCTTCGCTGAATTTTTCCTTTGCACGATAAAACTTGCGTGGCGTTCAGTTTGGGGAAAAGGCCCCTTTTGAGCGAATGCAGGGAAGCGTGCGAATATTGGCCGTGGGAATCGATATGGGGCTGGTGTAGGAAGATGGAGACGATTTGTCGGAAATTCCTTTCAGAAAACGCGAGTTTACTCCAGCGTTGAAAATTTGGTGACTTTGCAAAGTTGAACTGTCGTGACGCCGACCTTAGTTGCCGAAAAGGCATCATGCTGTGGATTTCCAACATGGCGGCGCCCTAGATAGACGAGATGAGTCTCTTCTCGTGTAAGCTAATCTAGTAATGCAGTTTGTGTAGTAGTACTCAACTGGGTTCATCGGTGTTCCAACAGCACATGTCAAGGAATGGATTTCGATTAAAAACTGATTTGAATACAATTTATTCAAATGTAAATGGGCTCTTTTTAAATTTTCACACGTGTACATTTCAACCGATATTATGAAAATCAATTTGCAACTAGGACTTGATTGGGGCTAATTTTAAGAAACATTATTCAATCGTGTTTAGGCCATTTCAAGCGTGAGTCTTGTGGTTAATCCGCGACTCGCGATTTCCAATATGGCCGCCCGTTAAATTTCCAGACACTTTTTCAGCCCACATAGCTCGAATTGAGAACAACTTTTTTTAACGACAGATTAAACATAACTTCACGTGGTGCCACTGACAAGTAATACCATTTCCCATGTCGAAATGCTACGTTTTATATCCCAACAACCTTGATCTTTGGGTCTAGGCCGCTTATGCGGGTTAGGATTACCGTGATTGTTGTGCACTCGTAAAACCAGGGGGAGTGAGGGTGGCTCAAGATAGACCTGAGAACGTTTGGTTTTGTCGTGCAGGAACGTGTCTTTGCATAGAAATTGAAGCCTGGTAGCGCTGTTATTATTGTTGTTATTCTTATTAATGGATTTGGGTTGCCCCCGTAATGAATGACAGCCCTCTAATTTATGTTTAATAATTCAAGTGGTTCACAAGAAAGTTACGACCCTCTTCGTGCACAATTTTTAAGAGCCGACCTTGGCAAAGTCAAAAGTGGGTTGCACTTGAATTGAAGATAAAGGACTGTTAAGCGGGGGGCGCCGAGCACCCACTTGAAAATGGCTCCTTGAAATTGTTTAATTGACGCTCGGCAAGTGGCTCCGATTATTAGGAGTCATCGTTTTTACGGCCTCTTAATTGCCATTTAGCCTAAATAATCTCTGATTAAGTGCCCCATAGAAATTTATTGCTTCTATAAGCCAAGGAAATTGCCTATTATTTCGTTAGTGGCAAGCGGAAAAAAATGGCGGCCTTCTGTGTTCTGTTTTTGTGCGGGGGTGCAGGTGGGCGATGTGAATTCATGTGATGTCACGTGGATAGCGATGAGTAGCTGTTTTCGTAATGTCCAAGTTGCCTTGCTGTCCCGTTAGGGTAGTTGTCCTCTCAAAATCTCGACTTCCATTGAGTTTCAATGGAACCTACATTATTTTCAATGACCGCTCCATATTTTCCTTGACTTTCAATAGCACGTTCTTTATTACCTTGGCATCTAGTATCATGTTCATATTTACCATAATTCCCACTACTAACCTATACATCGTCAACATTATGTCATTGACCTGTTTATTTTTACCATGGCTTCCATTGGAATGCTCTTTTGTACCATGGCTTCCATTGGCCTGTTCAACTTTACTACTTTCATAGAAATTTACATTTTTACCATGGCTTACAATTACTTGTTTGAGTGCCTTCACTTTTCTGAAAATTGGTCGTTGAAGCCCTATTGACTTGGTTAACTGTGACTACCAGTCATTCACATAAGCCTGATTTCCATAACTTGTGCAACATAATCATTGCGATATTTGCCAATTCCCTTTTCATTTCAATGATTCTAGACATTTTGATCCTCGATTTCCAGTTTTCATTGATTTTTCCACCATTGCTGTACGTGTAATTGAAATTTCCGGTTGCTTTTTCTATCCATGGCTTCCTGATGGATAGATTATTATCTTCGTTATCTCCATGATTAGTTTCTGAATGACGTTCCATCTAATTCGCCTCGTGCATTCGCTAGATGGCGCTAGGTCCTAAATTTACTTAAAACCTGTTTCCTCCACTGCATATCCTCTGATCTGAAAACTGGTTAGGATATGTTATGGTGTGCTAATCGGCGTATGGTCACCTTTAATCGGACGTCAATGTTGGCCACCCATCGCATGTGAAACGGCTGCTAAACGAGACCGACGACAGAAAACCGTGCCAGATTTCACGCTCCGCGTTGCGTCATGCGTCGTTTAACGGCCGTTTAGCAGCCCTAACGTGATTCAGTATGCACACGTGCTAGAGGTGCTTTTGGATAATGGGCGTTATGTTCCCCCCATTATAAGCCGTGCTACGCTAGAGATCCGTATCCGATGTCTTATCGACGCAACTTCCGATTAATAATGCACCGGTTTCTCCCCCTGGCGAGATATGAATGTTCGTTTCTGCCTTGTTTTTTTATTTCATTAGTCGAAGTGCATTGTGCACTATTGCATTAATGAGTTATTCATGAGGACTCGGCTTATTTGCTCACTCCCAGACGCCATTTTTATCCCCGGGTCTTTTATATCGTGCATTTTCACTTTGCAAAATCCTATACTGTCTTCGGGTTCTCTACGTGTATCTTGATTTTACCCGACTATGTGTTTCATCCTAACTATGCTCACTCTCCAGTGGCCAAATTATTGAAGTTTTCTGCAGTAAGTGGGAATCGTGTCTCGACTGTATACGGTGATACCTCGAGATACGAGTTTAATTCGTTCCATAACCTTGCTCGTATCTCAAAGCAATTTTCCCCATTGAAATTAGTTGAAATGCCATTAATCCGTTCCAGCCCCCAAA
>JAUJYV010001950.1:0-14552 GCA_033995625.1 Ophyiulus pilosus
TTCGCTTAACGAGTGTTTCGCATAACGAGCAAGACTCCGGAACCAATTATGCTCGTTATGCGAGGTTCCACTGTATTCAGAGTTTAATCCAAGTTTTCTTAATTCGTAGTTTCGAGTCTTTGATATTATTAATCTTCGATTTGTAAACCTTTTCCTGGAGAACTCCCCAAATTTTGTAGTCCACCGGATTCAAGTCCGGACTCGAGCACAGTCTTGTTGAAAAATGAAAAAATCCAAGTTTTTTTTTGGACAATAGTTCATTACAGTACACAAATCGAAGTTAGTAATAGAGAAAATAGAGTTTGAACCCGCCAACGTTAACGAAACGATAACGAGGAACAGCGTTGGCGGCCCGGAATGGCATTGTAATGCCATGGTTTGCATAGGGTAGTCCTTGACATTCTGGGCCGCCACCGCTGTTTCTCGTTCTCGTTTCGTTAACGTTGACTGGCTCAATCTCTCTAATATTGAAGACTCGAAACTATGAATTATGAAAAGTTGGATTGAATTCGACCGGCTTATAAATGATATCGTCAATCAAAGAATGACGCGTTAGACTCCAGGCTTATGTAAGCGAATGTAATCTTCAATAGGGGATTATTGCTTGGTAATTGTTTTATGCCCAAATGTCTGCATGGGCTTCTGGCTCCACCCAATCTGCCAGATGTTTTTTGTCCACCATTTAGTTTCAACATCCAGATAAAATAGCAATTTAACTAAAAGGTCGCTTTTCCCAGCTTTCCCAGTGATAACCTTCAATTTTACTTTGAAATAAACGAATATCATATTCTTACCTATATTAGGTTTTTGTTTTCTCCCTCGTAGGTTTGTATTTTGTTGCGTTTTAGAGTCTCATCTAAATCCATGCATATCCACGGTTTCATTTTCTCACATTGTTTCTCGAAAATGATGCTATTTTATATAGTCCCTTAGTTCCTGCCTATGAAATGGAACCTACCCAAAGAGTGGAAAGAGCAATTTATCCCCTCAACAAAGGGGAAAAGCTAATTTTTGACGTCATCAGGGGATGGAGGGGTCAGGAGCCCTTTCATACAAAAAATACAGATGGTCGGAGATGAAATAATGGATTTTTTTAAAAATGGCAATGTTTTTCGAAATTTGCATGCCGAAATCAATGCTGGGCAATAATTGAGTACATTGCATGAATTTGAGTAAAGCGTTAGAGTACTGAGTTCAAAGTGTAATTGAACACAAACAAAATGTACTGAAAAGGTGCGAGTATAAAAATAATTAGGTTTGTGTTAACCAGTCTTTATACATACATACCTTAAATGTTAGACGCAAATACACTCCATCTAGCATGTCTAGAAAAAAGGTGAGATGCCCCATTAGAAGCAATTGAGCAGGCAATGTTGACGGTAAAGCGCCATAAACGTCATGTGATAAGGAGGAGCGACGTTAGCTATAACCATCTTTGGTGGGCTTATTTGCAACCGCCTTGTTGAGCCCTTCACGTTGTGGTTCTGTAACGACATAAAACATCCCCCCCAAGAGAAAACATCCCCTAGCTATATTGCGCATGCGCGAGCCCAAACCATAATGCAGGAGCCTGTAGTATAGAGGGGGCTATTCAGTGCTGTCAATCTCGTCATAGTTTAATGTGGCTTGCACAAACCATCTACTGAATGCAATTGTGGTCATTTGGGAATTTGCACTCAATTGCAAAATGTACTCACAATGAGCTCACAATGGGTGATTACAAATGTGAAATGTCCGTTAGTAGTACCGTAATCTGAAATTATGATTACCAGTATCATCACATATTATTTTAAATACTTTTAAGTAAGATATTGAGTTGCATTTAATACATTTTGCAATCTGCAATAATCGTACTCCTACTCATGAGTACAATTTTGAAAAGTCTGGCCTTATTGGTTAACTTTGTGCGTTTCTGGAAATGCCAAAACATTCCTGACCATAAGGTACAAATTAAAGTTCTCAGCAACTTAAGTTCTAATACGTCCCTTCTATTGTTTGCTCAATATAACGAATATTTGTTTATAAAATTCCAAAGCTTAACTTACCAAAAAAGTGAGATCAATGAAGAACATAATTCGAACATAGCTATCTTCAGTTATAAGTAAAAAATGGTGATGAGGACTGAGGTGGATTCAAAGAACCATTCTCATTACACAATTTTCTCAGATTTGGGAAACTCAAAGTGTATCAGCAGTTTTCCCTAAGACCAAAATATAACAACACAAAGACAAAATTCTGAAATAAACGCAACACTCAACTTTTAGTCCAACTACCTAATAAGGCAGAGGGGAAACCAGGGAAAGGGCATACTAGCCTCAGAGTAGGGTCATATACATCAGACTTCGTACGATGATATAATGTGGAATTAATATACACTTACATGCAATAAGAAATTTTATTTTAAAGTTTTGCTACATTCCTCAGATTTAGAAGAGTTGTTTAAAACAAAGGTTCAAAAACATGAAGATGCAAGAAATTCGTTTTTAACGGATTTGTAAAATGGAAAGATAGCAGCTCTTTTGACCAAATATATGTATTGTTCATCAATCACCGATCAAAGCGTTGAATTAAGGTATACAAACGAGAAAGCATGTAAAATTCACAAGTTTTATTATAATGAGAAATTAAATAAATACGGAATTTGTACAAAATTGAAAATGATGCCGTCATACAGTTGATTAACACTCGGCCTCTTCTTCAGGCATGCATTTTTCCTCTTTCTCATCATACTTGTAGCTGCCCTTGCATGCATAGGGTCCATAGTACTTCTTGTGCTTGCAATTGTAGTACTTTTTGCAGCCACTTCCTGGCTCACTGTGCATTCCGTCTTTCTTGTTTTTGCACATATTGTCTTTGCCACCACCGTGTCCACCGTGAGAAGCAGGAATTCCCAGCTGATATCATATAGAAAATACATCGAATTAAAGACCTAACCTTATACTCAAGATTAAATGAATAGTTGTTAGCTTGACTTACCGCAACTGCCAACAGCAAACAAGCTACCAAAGCGACGATGAGGACCTTCATTTTTATATTAGTCAAATGCAGAATAACCTAAAATTAAGAAAGTATCCAGTAAGCCAACAATAATTAAAATTGACGAAGTTAAAAGAAAATTTCAGGAAAGTTAGCATATCAATTTTCATAAAATAAATGATTTAAAATGGATTTCACGTTGATAGGCATATAACATTATAAATGATGAGAATTTTAAAAATAAATTTTAAGCAAGAATAACAGGTGATACGTTGCCATTAAATAACTTATAGGGTTATTAACAAAACAATTCAAATTTAATGGTATTAGAAAAATTATATTCATTAAACAATATTTTAATGATCTCAATAATAACAATGTTTTAAAAATACGATTTTGAGAAATTCTTAATTTTTCTTAAATAAAACCAATTACTTATTTCTTTCATAATATAGATAATGTGGATATCAAAATGTGAAATAAACCACAATCTGATGGAATCCATGAACTTTAAAATATAATCAGAATAATATCGGAAAGTGCTTAGTAAGCATACTTACGACAAATAAGCACTTCAAAATGACAAGTCGGATATGACTTAAACAAGAAAATCGGTAGAATATTTATACAAAAATTTCTTAAAAGTAGAATTTCGAAGGACCAATTAGAAAGCTCGTTATGGACGTGTAATGCTCATTGGACAGTTGGTGGGTTTTTCTTAACATGGTAATTCCCAATATATAACCTAGAGGCTAGGGCCCATAATTGTATGAAAGTGGGGAAAACTAACGAGTTGAATGGATTATCCAGATGACCTAGTAGTCATTGGGTTTCTCCAGCTAGTGCTTATAACTACCGTTGAATTACGAAATAACAATGGGCACCCAGTTCTAAATTGGTTCAGAAGACGAATTGGCAAGATGGAAATAAACGTAATTAAGTTCGAAAACCTTGGACGGTTTGTGAGAAATTATGTGATATTTAAAAATTTTGGGAAAATTTTTAAAAAACTTATAAAAATTATTAAAAAAAATATAAACTTGATATATGTTTAATATTCGGCGTATAGAAACATAATGGCCAAAGCGATTTTTTTGTCCTGATTACAGGTGATCAATTGCCCATATTCTCCCTGGAACTAAGCCTACCCAATTTGTATTATACTTTATAAATTATCCACTCTGAATGCTACATAAAATGAGGATAATACACATTTTCACTTTTTGTAGAGAATATTACTGTTGGGATAATAAATACAAGCAGTATGTAACAGTATTTTACAAACTGAGTGTCTCTGGTTTTACCAATCCCCCTCCTTCTCTTTTTCATATCCCAAACTGTACCGAAATTGTTAAAACTCCTTATACAAAAATGTCTTGAATTTTCTAGGAAGTCCAGAACCCACACCAGGTCCTCACCCCTTCCCCTGTCCGACAACCTACAATCCCTCCTCACCCCATACTCGGACGTCTTTTGTGAATGACCGCCATAAAATATATACTTATATCATTTTTCCACATGGGAATATATGTATTTAAAACAGACGTAGAAGGTTCAGGACTATATATTAGCATATATGGTAAATTGTATTGTTTTGGAGGCATGTCTTTCCATGTTTTATGCATTTTCCATAGGTACTTTTTTTGTGGATGAATTTAAATTTGGCGCCATTGATTTCGACTTTGAATGGTGCTTATAAATGCATTATTTATCTTATTTACTCACTGCAACTAAAAACGGAGCGCTTTAGTATGTACATATGACACAAATCAGTTGTTTTATTCCATAAAACTACCAGAAAGTACACAAGTAACACAGAAACCATTAAAATGGGGTGTATGAATTGCTTTATTGTTTAGTGGCTTCACCACAGTCGCCACCTAACTTCAATTTCCCCCATTAGAGAAACAATAATGTAGGGGCCTGTACTATGTACTAGTGGCACACTAACGAGCATTGGTCTACTTTTAGACCCTCCGTTCCAAAGAAGTAACCCTATCTAAACTAATATGTAGGGGCTATGGTTGTGCCTATAAGGACTGACTGAGACTCGGTTTTGGCGCCAAGAGTGTCAAAAATGTCAGTTTCGGCCAAATGTATATTTAAGTTTCTGCTGCTTGTGGCTAAGCCAACACTTTTGTTCATATAAATGCAAACAATATTGATAATAAATAACGGTGGATGAATATACTTTTATGATGAGTGTACAGTATATAAAATCCACTAAAAGGAAAGTACCTTTGATTTTTAGACTGAATTTTCTCGATAATCATATTTTCAAAATTTCTCCATATAAAATGCTAATGAAATACGGATTCGTGAAGCTTATTCTGGAGATGAATTTTAAGATTGCATAGCTTTGGGAACGGGATTTCTAAAAATATGGTATTTTGACCGTATATTAACATAACATATCTTGTCGAAATATCTTTAAAAAAAACTACGTTTAGTACTTCGATACAAACCAGTAAAATTTTAAAACAAACTTGATGTCTTCATTACAAAACAGTTTAGACAATTTCATCGATGAATAAATTTAATTTTTCGGCTGGTGGCTTAAGAAATTCAAAATCGTGGCTTCATATCGATGCGGGATAATATGCAGCATTTTCAACAATAAGAAATCCTGATGTTTTAAGTTTTGCTATACATTACTCAGATTTAGAAAACTAGAGTTGTTTAAAACAAAGGAATTCCCAAACAAAGATGCAAAGAAATTTGTTTTTGAACGGATTTGTAAAATTGAAAGATAGCAGCTCTTTTGACTAAATATGTGTATTGTTCATCAATCACCGATCAAAGCGTTGAATTAAGGTATACAAACGAGAAAGCATGTAAAATTCACAAGTTTTATTATAATGAGAAATTAAATAAATACGGAATTTGTACAAAATTGAAAATGATGCCGTCATACAGTTGATTAACACTCGGCCTCTTCTTCAGGCATGCATTTTTCCTCTTTCTCATCATACTTGTAGCTGCCCTTGCATGCATAGGGTCCATAGTACTTCTTGTGCTTGCAATTGTAGTACTTTTTGCAGCCACTTCCTGGCTCACTGTGCATTCCGTCTTTCTTGTTTTTGCACATATTGTCTTTGCCACCACCGTGTCCACCATGAGAAGCAGGAATTCCCAGCTGAAATCATATAGAAAATGTATCGAATTAAAGATCTAACCTTCCTTATATGCAAGACTAAATTAATAGTTGTTTATCTTGGCTTACCGCAACTGCCAACAACAAACAAGCTACCAAAGCGACGATGAGGACCTTCATTTTTGTATTGGTCAAATGGAGAATACACCTAAAATTAAAATTGATGTGAATTTTTAAAACAAAATAAACAAGAACTACATGTATATTAGCATTAAATAAGGTTATTAACAAAGCAATGCAAATTGAATGGTATTGGAAAATTGTATTTATTAAACAATATTTTAAGGATATCAATAATAACAATGTTTTAAAAAACGATTTTGAGAAATTCTCAATTTTTCTTAAATAAAACAAGTTACTTATTTGGTTTGTAATATTGATAATTTAGATATATAAATGTGAAAAAAGAAGACAAATTTAAACAATAATCAGTGCAATATCGGAAAAAAAAATTAGTAAATATACTTACGGTATGCACTTCAAAGTGATAAGTCGAATATGGCTTGAACAAAAAAATTGGTGGCTTATATATACAGAAATTGCTTGAAAGTAAAATTTCGAAGGGCCAATTAGAAAGTTCCTACTCGTGATCTCAATTATGCCCATTAGAAAGTTTGTGGGTTTTCTTTTAACTTGGTAATTCCCAATATATATATATATATATATAGGGCACACAATTGTGTGGAAGTGGGGAAAACCAACGAGTTGAACGGATTATCCTCAATGACCTATAGAAGTCATTGGGTTTGTCCAGCTAGTGCTTATAATTACTGTTGGATTACGAAATAACAATGGACACCAAGTTCTTATTGGTTCAAAATATTCTGGATTGAACAAGCAGGACATCCAACTAGACAAGGTGGAAAACAATGTAGTAATCCTTTTCGAAATCCTTGTAATGGTTCAAACGATGAAACGTGATGTGATTAAAAACAAAAAATTTGTGATTCGTGGAAGTAAACTTCTAAAAATTTGAAGGAATTTAGAAATTTAAGTAAAATTGATTTTTCATAGATGTCCTGAAGATAAATTAATTTAAGAAGTGAATATATTCACTTAAGTATTCAGAAGCGAATATTTAAGTTAAAATATCTTTAGATGAGTGGAAAATCGAATTATAAGGAAAAGTTAAACGAATTTTATATTATTGTATTGCAGTTATCTTATAACAATATTAGTAGAAATGGATCACGCCATTTTAATTGCGTTTTTAATAGTCACAAATCGACCACTCATTATATACAGGGTGGACCAGAATTCCTAGTCACCCCACTTTTTTTCCTTAAATCTTATAGTTATGAAAATTATGTTAATGCAGTTAAATTGGAAGTCATGTATGCTCTAGCCGCTGATGTTGTTAGATTTTACATATCAACATTTGTTGACGGAAATCCACATAATAACATAATCCAACTAAGTTGTTTAAATTTCTCAATTATACAATACATGTAATAGCAGGTCACTTCACTGCAGTACAGCACTGTGCTGCAGCGTAGCTACCATTCGGTATTTCCCTCAGTTCTTAAAAATCATTGAAACAAGTTTAAATAATTGCCAATGAAGACGAAAACAATTGATTTCATGCAAACAAACTATTTTATAATTTTTCCTAATTTGGTTGGTCCATTTATTTATATTACTTGAATTCCCTTAACGCGTAATTTATAAAATACATTTTGAATAATGAATCGTTGTGCATTTATTGCTGTGAAAGTAAATTTAGATCATAAGGGAATAGGGGTGGTCATGAAACTAAGACGTTTGCTTGAAACGCAACTTGACGCAAACTTGAATGTTTGCAAAATGAATACATGAAGATTATAAAACCCTGAGATTTCTCAATGGGGAATAAAATGGGAAACATTACAACCTGAATGCTATCGTCTGGTGACATTTAAATGAAGCGTCGTTATACTTATTTTAATGGCCTGATAGATAGAATTATAACGGCGCTTAATTTAAATGCCTTCTGAAAAGTCTGTTGTGCCACAGTCCCGCATGGGGCCATTCAAAAAGTACGTCCCTGAAATTCCTTCAAAAATTGCACTTCCGCTTGTCCATATGGTGTCCATTTTAGCCCAGAACCCCCTCATAGACGTCCTTAATTATTTTTTTGAGAAGTAAGGTGTCCAGAAATTGTATTGGAACAAATAAAAGCCCATCCTATAAATCTTTTGACATATATTTCTTGTTTTTGTATTCATCCTGGAGACTACCTTCTTATTTTTAGGGTGTGCATGTAAATGCTGTAAAAACACGAAACACACATTTTAAACATGTCCAAAAAGTGTTTTGCAGCATAATTTCCAACAAAACATGCTGGCAATACGCAAAGTACACATCAAAAATCCATTCCGTGAAACAAGGCGGAGCTTGATATTTGCTGGTCATATAGCGCTCCTACCAAGGACTGTCCATGATGACGTTACCCATTACACCACGTGCTTTCTATAGCAAAATTCGTCTGCAAAAGTGTGTGGTTGCCAATGGCCCATTGTGCAGACCACGTGGTGCAACGCCATCATGTACAGCCCCTGGTAGGAGCGCCTTGACCAGGAAACGTAAGGAACCTGCATGGAAAGCAAACTTTTGTTCAAAAACAAATTCGGGTTTTCTGGATTAAACCAATGTTTATAGACACAAGTGTGCCACTGGGCGTGATGCCAGCAGTCGAGTGGATTATACCAAGTAAAAGCAAGGTTTTTGAAAGCATGTTTGCAATAAATGTTTAACAAGCATACAAAATGTACTATATGCATTTTGCAAGCACAATTGAGAAATGAGAAAATAAACTGCAAATAGATTGACACCTTTTATTTACAGAAAAGTTTGAACTAATCCATGAGAGAACCAGGGCCTGCATTTAAATTCCCATTTGACTTTGGCCTATTGTTAGCTCTTCCTGGGCATATAAATAATTAATAGGTGTTATAAAAAATTATAATTAAAGATTATCTCAATAATGTTTAATGTTTTTCAAACCGTTTCAAATGATGATATAGTCGTTTAATGAATTTTTCAGCACTACTTTAAAGCTACTTGTAATAGCAAATTAGAAGTTTTTATCCCATGGAAATTACGACATCAAACTTGTTAAAAAAAACCACCGATTTCTGAGGCAAACTACGGAAAATCCTTAAAAAATAATTGAAAACTTAATGCACAAATGAAAATTATGCATACGGTATACCGGTCTATAATTGCACATCGACCAGCTGAAAATGTGACATGTATGACATTTGTAAACATTTATTTTTTTGGAAATACTACTTGTAATTGGGTGGGCCATTTAAATGTGACCGAATAATTATCCGGTCACAATTTCATCCGGGTTCACATCATGTACAAAACATAGGGCAAAAGTTCGGTGCATGGAGAATATGTGCAATTACTCGGGCACGACTGTAATCTGAGGTGTATTGGAAGAAAATATGTGATTGATTTTATTTTGACCTACTGTCTGTAAGAAGGTTGTGCAAATCCTTTGTTGACGTCAAAAATGAGATATTTTTAAATGCAAATGTTTAATAAATTACATTAATGCTAATTAAATTGCAAGTTTTATACATAGTCCAAAATAATGCCTTCATCGTGTTTATTAAAAGTCGACCTTGTTGATCAGTCAGAATTTCTTATTTTGGCAACCATACTTGAGGAAGTTGAGGCTACCATTGCATTTGAACATGCGGAGAATGCCACATGTTGCTTTTACCATCGATGAGACCATCCTGAACATTTTAACTGAAATGATAAAGAAAATGAACTTGATTAGGTACTACTGTAAAAACTAAAGTATGTTATTCGTTGATCTATAAATGAATATAAAATCGAAGATTAGTTTAGCTTACCTAAGCTGCCCATACAGCAAAATGACGATCAAAGCGATATGAAGGATCTTCATTTCAGTAGAAGTTAAACTGCAGAATATATCCAAACCGGACTAATCAAAACTAATAAAAGAGAAAATTGGGAAAGCAAACAAATTGAGATGCTTGAAAAAATGTGTTAACATAATTGCTGAATAATTTAAAAGTGAAAAAAAATTGAGGCACACAATTTAATATATTTAATTTCCTTCACGAAATGGTAAAGTTTTATATTGAGATACGATAACGTTCTGCCAAAATGAATTAATGTGTTTAATAAAATAAGCGAAATTCCACTCACAAACAAAGGAACGTTTAAAACACTATGATAATGTCCGAAAAATAGCATTGCAGGTGCATAACCACGTGGTGGTATATTTTTGCTTTGAAAAAACGGAATGGGTGAATTTTGTGAGGCTTGTTATTTGGAAATTGGAATAAAACGTTAATTATGGGGAATGGAAGTTTTCAGCCAATTTTTGTAGCATTTTTAACAGCTAACACTAATAAACATAAACGAAGGAAAAGAAAAAGAAATTCACTTACCTAAGCAGACGTCTCTGACCACTACCGATAACTAAAATAAATGGTGGGTCGCTGACCAGAAAGTCAGGCGGTCTTTCCGAAATTGGGGAAGTGTGTTAAACCCCTTTAATTAGACTACAGACAAAGGTCGTGGTTTACCCTTTGGGCTGCCCCAATTTCTCAAGAAAAGGGCATTCTAGCCTCAAAACCAGTGTGCTCAGAACACGTGGTTTCATTGAAAAATAGATCGAACAAAAATGAAACTAGTAAATATTACGCAAAATGTACCCCTACTCCCAAATGTACTTGCATTTTTAAAACCTCGCGAATTATGTTTAATATTTTATTAAACATCAGTTTTATGCAAAATTTTCTTTCGAGGTCAGCACATTTTCGTTAATCGGAAAAATATCGAGAAAGATGGTAGCGTCATTTTTGAATGGCCCCTAAATTTTAAGGGGCGTACCTAAACTCAAGCATGCGCATGCATGTTAAACTATTTCCGTCTCGCGCATGCGCAATATGTAGTCCGAGGGAAACATGTGGAGTGAAGGTTTCTGTCGCTACAGGTCCATTTCAGTCCTTTTTGAACAGTCTTGGAAATTGGAGCAATGCGTGTCGTGAATATTATAATTATGTTTTGCATTGCTATCTTTACTAGCTGCAAAGTTAAATATCGTATATGCTAAAATACTTAAGGATATTCCTACAATTTTTCCATTACTTTAAACATTCAGGGAATGACTCTTTTGCAGCAACTTTCGTGGCATGAATACACTCAACAGGCATTAAACATTTTTATTGGATTTTTCATGTTGTTGAGACAACACGTACATCAAATTCTCATTCAGGGTATCTCGGCTTGCAACATTTCAAATTATAGTCACAAAGTGGGACGTAGTAGGAGGACCAAAAAGTATAGGGCTCATCCTCGAGACAAGTTTCTCTGCAATGGCCGTCTGGGACTACCTGATCATCTTTAATGCAAGGTTCTACTTCTTTTGGGAGTGAGTCTATTTTGTCTGGAAAACAGAAAATAGCAGTGATAAAAGACTGATCAAATTTGCGTTAAGTTACATTGTACTTGCAATACATACTTGTCACAAATTTCCACTAATGTCCTCATCTATGAATGTGTATCAGCAGATGGAAAAGTAATGCTAAATGACTTCACCTACCTGTACAGCACGCCATGCCTTTGTATCCAGGACACAGATTAATTGAAGTTTTATTTTGGCAAGGGTCACTTTTGCTGCAGTAGCCTTGATAAAACAAGACGGTGGCGCCTGGGTTTGACCTAACAAAATAAAGAATTGGAAAAAACAAAGACCAAATGTAAAGGAACGTTATTCACAATACATATTTTAATTTAATATTTGTGACATTTAATTATTGACCTATATAAGCTACAAATGGCATTTTACTTTCTCGTATGTGCAAATAGTAGCTCCACGTTCATTCTATATGTACGAGGTGTCTATAAAATTCGGCGAATGATCTAAGATATCAGTATGCAACGCTTGCAACAAGGTCACTCATCAATTGTTTATCTGCTGTATGATATGAAGGTTTTAATTTTTTTTCTAAATTTTAAATGTTTGCAATTTTAGCTTACCAAAACCATGGTGCACCAGTTCCAGTATCGTCAGCAAAACGCCAAGATTCACTAACGACTTGATCTCCATGACAGTAGTTCAGACAGAAGAGTTTACAGAATGATGAGTTGTCTAGGGTGCTTTAGAATTTACTATATATACATATATAGTAAATTCTAAAGCATATATATATTTATGGGTTCACGTGGTATTTTGAACAAAGAAAAAATGGAATTCCTATCCATAAACGAATAAAATATTACATCACTGATGGTGATCTTTTTCAAGGTTAATTGCGTTGACACCTATCTGGATGTCGGTATCGCATCTTTTGTTACACTTTCACCCACTTTTGTGCATTTTAATATTTTTGCATTTTAATATACATATCACCATCATAAAAGATCACCATCAGTGATGTAATATTTTAGTCAGTTATGGACAGGAATTCAATTTTTCTTCTTCTTTAAAATACAACCTAAACCCATAAAAAGTTAAGAACATTTTTTGTATTTCAAACGGTCATTTACATGAACATCAACAGGTGGCGTGGATCTATCATGCACCTTAGAATACAAAAAGTATCATAAAAGAACAAAAAAAAAGTGCATTGATATCGATGCTGACCCCCTAATTTATCTAAAATGGCGACAGGGTATATTCTTTTAGTTATCGCACATCTGCTGTCTTATCACATGTTCAGCATTAAGATGGCTCCAGTGCGAGTATATAAACCACGAATTTTCTCTTCAGCAGCACCACAATATCAACTTATCCGTCTATATCACAGTAAAGTTTTCCAGTTCCGTTCTGTCATGGCCCTAAAGTCATTCTTAGGTTTTGTAGTTCTGTTGATGCTGTTGGGTCTGGTGCATTGTAGAAAGCTTGGTAAGCGACAACTGATGTTTTGCGATCTTCTCAAACTTTTACTGTCACTATATTAAACTTTTTTGAAATCCAAGTCTAAAAAAACTCATTTCTAACAAAATTATATAAATTGTACTTCATTATCATTCATAATTACGATTTCCCTTCCCGCCATTAAAGTTAAGGTTAGTAAAAAGACGTTGGTGCAGTGTTGAGCAGAAACTGTTTTTATTTATTATCCAAGTCCATCAGTAATAAGTAACTCATGAGTAATAAACATGGAATAGTGTGTACACTAATAACACTACACTACAGTTATTCCGATAAGTGTAACGAATTGAAAAGCAATTTCACCATTAAAATGAAAATGATTTTTCAATATCACTTCATGCCATCAATTTTGTTATCCGTAAGGTGGAACTCTGGCGCCACCGTCGCAGCTTTGTGCAAAAGAGCAAAACGGCTACTGTTGCAGAACTGCATTTTGCCAAAATCCAGCCCCGATTAATACATGTGACGGAGGATCAGTTAACATGACGTGCTGTACAGGTAAGACAACAAGCAACGTTTAGAATTCATAATAGCATAATTTGTCAATCCCCATTATATATTAGTATATTTTATAAAATGTGTTTATTGGAACATTTTAAAAGTAGTGTTTTTATTTTCCAGACGGAGCATCCACACTCCCTAAAGCTGGAGAACCTTGCATGGACAACAACACGCCAGTTCCGAGAGGTATCTGTAGGGTCGTTTGTCTGCAGAATGAACCATACACTTACTGGTCCTTCTACTATGTTCCACTTTGCGCCTATGGACTAAAGTGCTGCCAGACAGCTTCGTAATGATCTAGAACCATGTTATTTAAGTTTGGTATGTATAAAAGACAATAAAAACATACTGTAAAGTACTAGTATATTAACAAAGCATGTCATCATTATTCTCTACCGAGCTTGGATTTTGCACAAATAGGCAACAAACGTACGAGCAAAGCAGGTATTCCAATTTGTACTCACTGTCCTCCATCTGCTGCAAAATCGGGGAATTGATAGTGGATGGTTGCTGCGATTAAAATCTCGTTTCAGCGAGCCCATTGTGATTTCGGTTGGTGTTTCAATTCTGGGACACACTCGTATTAATTTTATTGGCCTGGAGTTAAGATCAATGAGGGCTACTATGGAGACATTTTGCCGATGCAAAACTTCCTGTCCGATATTCGTTTGTTCCAGCAAGAGAAAAACCGCGAGAAACTGTTCAACTTGTCCATCCACAGACTCCAGATTTTCTAGCACCTACCCTTTGGCCACCTAATAGCCTCGATTTGAACCCCGTTGATTATTCCATATGCTGGAATTTGGTGCAAAAAGTGTACCGAACAAAGATTCGTCATGTCAAAGAGTTAAGATGCTCGGGATGAACTTGATCAAACAGTAATCGACTTGTCCAAGTGCTGGGCCATGTGCTGCCAAGGACGGAGGACACTTTGAGTACATATTGAAATACAGTCGATTCCGCTTAATCTGGACACATCCGGCGGAGGCGTTTTGCCCCGATTAGGCGGCTGCCCAG
>JAUJYV010001951.1:0-14537 GCA_033995625.1 Ophyiulus pilosus
TGTTCTTGACAATTTGGCCCTAATAAATGGCTGCCCAGATTAACCGGTGTCCAGATAAAGCGGAATCGACTGTATTTAATCACCCGCAAAATGAAGACCGTTTTAATTTTTTAGTTGCCACGATTAAAAAATCAGTGCGCACCTACCCTTAAAGTTTCCTTTCCGTATTGAACAGGGAAATCCCCTGACTACATCATCAGTTTTTGTACGTAGTCCCTTGTTAAGACGTGTATATTTATTAGACCAGGATACAAATTTGCATCAACAGAAATGGGACTGGAAGCCATTTTTTTTCGGCATCAAGAGTGAATCCCAGAGTAAATCAAATCTGACCGAGTTCACCAAAATCACAAGTTTATCAATCGATCAATGTTCCCTCTTTTCTCCCAACTCCCTCCTCTCTCCAACCTGACTTCAGTTGACCAAAGGGGGATTTCAAAGGGGTGCTAATGGCGTGGCAAATTCATCTTAGCCCCTGCACAAGTAAACGCTAGCCATTCATCATTTGTCATAACAATAAATTGTGTGATTGGCATCAATGGAGCTCGAATAAAGTGTTGATTTGTGTTGATTATCAACAACAACTCCTCTGTACAACAGGAGTCTAATCAATCACTATTCATACGCTGATATTTCATTAGGGCAGCTGGATGCGTTTTAAGACTGAGAGATTCGATTAGAGGAGGCTGTGCATTGAGGGGTGCTTAGTCCCCCCCTCCTAACTCCACCCAACCCCAACTTGACGGTGGTAGCCATGACCCCACCGTGAAAGAAGTGCTGGTATTTAACGATTTTCTGGAGATTTTCAAGCAACAACGAAACAGCTGTAGATGTCAGCGGGTGTATAAATATAATAGTTTCTTACAGATATGTTTCTGCCTTTCCTCACTTAACTTGCCAGCCATTCTTAGTAGGGGATGTGAAAACCCTCTCATATCTCCCCCCATCAATACATCCATCAATCCATCGTCTTTTTTCTTTTCTTCCTCGATGGCTTCCAGCTTGATTTCTAGTTTCTTTTCCACGACCCTCTTGTTTGATGTACATTTGTTGTAGGTCATGTGTATCTAAGAATTGGATGTAAACAGTATACTGTATATGTGGCCAGCCAGCTGCAATACAAATGGATTTTTCTGCTGAATTTGTGTACTGAATTGTGGTTGTGAGTGTTGATTTGATTGTGGTCATGATTTCACGAAATGTTTCTTAAGACTGGACTTGCATTATACTTTTTATAAACATACATTTGTTGAATATTTAAAAAATCAAGACCGGTGAAAAAATTGGACTGTAAACATGCATAACTTTACAAAATTATAATCAATTACACCATGAAGTAATTAATTAAATCAATTAACTAATTAATTAACGTTTAATTGCACACATGAAAAGTGCACCTCAGATGTGTTAATTACTAACAGAACCATGGGATCATCACTAATTACTGCACCTGACCGTGCACTTAAAAATGGTCAAAATACGACGAGGCAGCGCCAGTGATACGGCCACCCATTTCTTAATGTAAGACTACTATTTTATGATAAGTTCATGTCAGCCATTACACATACATGCAAGTTCATCTATTAAATGTGGATAAATATATATTTTTTTAATTATCAAAAATACAAAAGCAGGATCTTCAGTAGATTTGTTGGGAAATATTCAAGCGTATTTCAAGGATTCCAAGGCTCATTCCTTACATTTTAAAGTACTTGTCGCACGACTAATTACCAGAATATTTGTTAAAGGAGTGCACAGCAAATTACAGCATAAAAGTATTTTTAACACACATTTCATACTGAGCTAGATGGCGCCACTCCATCGTCGAGAAAAGGCCGGAAGGTGGCATTTCATGATGCAGAGCATTTCATTCTGGTGTTGAAGATACCCCCAATACCGAAAACAAAGACGTAGCCCTATGTGAAATGCACACAGAGCAACACTTGCACTCCCACGTGGGAAAAGTGAGCAACTTGCATTTTCCCCCGTGGCCGGGTAGTTACTTGAAAACCCATCTGCAAAACCCTGCCTTTCCTTGTTGACTCGACTGGACATCATGCTGTGACTGGCAGGTCAGGTAGACTTAACAACCTAAAAAGCCATACATGGCCAATCAGGATATAGGCGAGCACCCTCTCTCCAGGGGTCTTTAACGTGCAACAATCTACATGGGACCTCAGCTTAACTCTCATCTGAAAGAGAGGGAACTTCTCCCATCTGTAAAAATTTCCATTGACCTCGACCAGGGAACGAACCACGCACCCACGTTGGTGCAAATGAAAATATAGGATGAAAAACCAAAATTAATGGATTTCGATTTATAAAAATAAATAGATGTTTGCTGCGCTAATCTTTAATTTTTAGGAAATTCAATTTTTGTCGTCCATACGTAAGCGCATGAACCGCGTTTTATACGCCAACTTTTTTTACACATACTAGTTCGATATCAAAATTACATTTCGAAAATGTTGCACAAATCGAAATTGTATTTGTATGTAGGCCATGCGTTTGAATCCTTCGCTACATTTGTTATCTTCTTCGCTTATTTTCCACCCACCGAATGCACCGGAGGACAAATGTGTGCGAGCGTACTGACTGTGTTCCGACAAAAAAACCTTTTAAATGAAGAAAAATATAAAAGTTGTTGACAAATTCAAAATCACTGCAGTCGTCGACGTTGCAGGATTTTGGCAGCAGAAAATAGATGCATTTGTGTCGAGGGGATGAGGGTGGAGAAAAAGGCTGAAGGGCTGAATGTGACAACTGGAAAAGGGGGAAATATTCTCCGCCCTTTGCTGACCCTCTTTTATGGTGCTTCAACATATAGCTCCATATGGACTCGGATGTACAGTAAATGTATGGTCATATCTGCACATCATCAAAAACTAGGAGTTCAAAGCCCGTTGGTTTATGAAGTCTGTTTCACCAATTCTTGGAGCATGTGAACAGTTATGGTCATTTATTCACAAATGTGAACATTTAGCATCCAAATGCCATATATGGGTATATATGGTCATATTTTTATATGACATTTATTGCATTTTACTGCAATACATACATGCTTAACTGCACAGGATATAAGCTATACTACAAAGCACATAAACTTCACTGCAATGCTCAGAAGCTTCACTGCATTGCACTCAAGCTTCACTTCATCCATTAAGTTTCACTGCAATACAATTAAGTTTTACTGCAGTTTACATTATGATTCCCTGCGATACACATGAGCTTTACTGCAATGCACCTAAGCTTTTCTGCAATACACTTAAGCTTCACTGCACCACACTTAAGCTTCACTGCAACACACTTAAACTTCACTGCATCCATTAAGTTTCACTGCAATACAATTAAGTTTTACTGCAGTATACATTATGATTCCCTGCAATACACATGAGCTTTACTGCAATGCACCTAAGCTTTTCTGCAACACACTTAAGCTTCACTGCAACACACTTAAGCTTCACAGCTAGAGGAGGAACCAAAGCTATAATTTTCATCTAATGAACATTAAAGTTTAACTTTAAAGGGGACCTGTTTGTAATTGATCAGAAGTTGTTTTTAAACCTTTGAAAGGAAGAAAAATAGAAAAGTTGTTGACAAATTCAAAATCACTGCAGTCGACGTTGTGGGATTTTGGCATCGGAGCAAAGATGAATTCGTGTTGAGGAGATTTTGATAGAGACTAGGGCTGAAGGGTGATTGTGTCAACCTCCAAAAGGGGGAGGCCCTATGCTCTGACCCTTTTATGGTACATGAACGTATCAATCTTTGGGAGGTGGACATTTCTCTGGCGGACTATGAATCAGTCAAATTTCCCTCGGAAGCTCTAGTGCAGTGGTTACTATGGTTACATTGACTGCCGGATAATTTGTAAAGGAATTTCAGCTTGGGTTTTTCATGGATGGAAACGTTCCCTCCGGTACTAAAATCCCTCCCAAACGTTTTGTCTAATTTCACTGTAGATTAACTGCCTCGAGTCAGTTCGTACAGCGTGGGTATCAATATGGAACTCCATATATGGGTAATTGCTTCTCCTATAGACTTCAATTAAAGAGTTAAAATGATCTCACCAAGCGTAAGTAACTTAAGTTGAGTGAAGCTTAAGTGTGCTGTGGTGAATTTTGTACGTTCTGCAGAGAAGCTTTTGGGCATTGCAATAAAGCTCATGTGCAATACAATGAGGCTTACGTGCAATACAGTGAATATTACGTGCATTGCAGTGTAGTTTATTTGAATTCAGTGAAGCTTACGTGCATTGCAGTGAAACTTAGTGCCTTGCAGTGAAACTTACGTCTCTTGCAGTGAAGTTTGTGTATTGCAGTGAAGCTTACGTACTTTACAGTGAAGCTATCATGTATTGCAATGAAGCTTTCGTGCATTGCAGTGAAGCTTACGTGCATTGCAGTGATTATTACGTGCGTTGCAGTGTAGCTTACTTGTATTGCAGTGAAGCTTATTTGAATTCAGTGAAGCTTAGGTGTCTTGCAGTGAAGCTTAGGTGTCTTACAGTGAAGCTTTCGTGCATTGCAGTGATTATTACGTGCGTTGCAGTGTAGCTTACTTGTATTGCAGTGAAGCTTATTTGAATTCAGTGAAGCTTAGGTGTCTTGCAGTGAAGCTTAGGTGTCTTACAGTGAAGCTTTCGTGCGTTGCAGTGTAGCTTACTTGTATTGCAGTGAAGCTTATTTGAATTCAGTGAAGCTTAGGTGTCTTGCAGGGAAGCTTACGTGCCTTGCAGTGAAGCTTACGTGTCTTGCAGTGAAGCTATCATGTATTGCAGTGAAGCTTACGTGCATTGCAGTGAATATTACGTGCGTTGCAGTGTAGCTTACTTGTATTGCAGTGAAGCTTATTTGAATTGCAGTGAAGCTTATGTGTCTTGCAATGAAGCTTAAGTGTATTGCAGTGATGCTTACGTACGTTACAGTGAAGCTATCATATGTTGCAGTGGAGCTTACGTGGATTGTGGTGAAGCTCACATGCGTTGCAGTAAAGCTTAAGTGTATTGCAGTGAAGCTTTCATGCATTGCAGGGAAGCTTACGTGCGTTGCAGTCAAGCTTAAATGTATTGCAGTAAAGCTTACGTGCACTGCAGTGAAGTTTTTGCGCTTTGCAGTGAAGCAATGCAAGTTTTTCATCAATTTGTTAATTTTAATTGTATTGAATTTGTCAAATGAAAAAATATAAAGTATCTCAATGCTTCAATCTATTATAAATACAATTTGTATAGTTTCATAAAACACAATACGTTTCATCTACTTTGTATATATTCATTCAAAAAATAGCGTTTATTTTCTGTTTGAACCCATAATTCTTCCTTCATTGTGACTTTGGATGAGACTGAACATTATTATTTTTTTTCTTCTTCTCAAATAAATTTATTGAGTCTCATTTTTAGTTTACTAATCTCGCATCTAAAGATGGCTCGAGGGAGTTGAGAAATCAATATAGGCACGCATCTCTCTCTCTTTCTACATCCTTATATGGCTTTTTTATTCAACATCTTCCATATATAATAGAGATGGCTATATTGATCCAACGAGGCTTTTAGCACAAGCGCCGCGTGAAATAATCACAATTTAGATTCCTATGCTTTTCTTTTGGTACTCAGTCTCGAGCACATTCGGTTTTCTTGAAGTTTCTTACTGTGGTACCCATGGTTAAATACTTATATAGGGCCATATCCATATATGGACAAGTCCTTGGATGTATGATAATATTAGGGCTACATGTAGGCTATTTGTGAATATTAAATATACCCATGTAGGTGTCGGGACATATTCAAGGGTGTATATGGCCAGATAGGACATGTCCTTGGATGTATGACCAGATATGGCCATGTCATTGGACGTATTGCCAGATATGGACATGTCCTTGGATGTATTGGCAGATATGAACATTTAAATGGATGTATGGACATGTCTTTGGAAATATGGCCAGATACGGACATGCCCTTGGATGTATGGCCAGATGTGGACATGTCCTTGGATGTATAGCCGGATATGAACATTTAATTGGATGTATGTACATGTCCTTGGAAATATGGCCAGATACGGACATGTCCTTGGATGTATGGCCAGATGTGGACATGTCCTTGGATGTATGACCGGATATGAACATTTAATTGGATGTATGTACATGTCCTTGGAAATATGTCCAGATACGGACAAGTCCTTGGATGTATGGCCAGATGTGGACATGTCCTTGGATGTATGGCCAGATATGAACATTTAATTGGATGTATGTACATGTCCTTGGAAATATGGCCAGATGCGGACATGTCCTTGGATGTATGACCAGATATGGGCATTTAATTGGATGTATGGACATGTCCTTTTATGTAAGGCCAGATATGGACATGTCCTTGGATGTATGGCTAGATATGGACATTTAATTGGATGTATGGACATGGCTTTCGAAATATGGCCAGATGCGGACATGTCCTTGGATGTAAGGCCAGATGTGGACATGTCCTTGGATGTATGGCTAGATATGGACATTTATTTGGATGTATGGACATGTCCTTGTAAATATGGCCAGATACTGACATGTCCTTGGATGTATGGCCAGATACGGACATGGCTTTGGACGTACGGTCAGATACGGACATGTCCTTGGATGTATGGTCAGATATGGACATGTCGTAGGTGTTTCGTGGTAAATTCAAATATTTTTTTAAAACATTGGCACGTGCATTTTGCACGTGTCGGAGTTGGCCACGTGCATTTTGCACGTGTTGGAGTTGGACACGTGATGGAGTTTGTGCACGTGCCGTTCTTCCACTTTCTCAAAGTTGTTCCACAGTACGGAACTTGTTCTCAGTTTAGTTTTATGTCAAATTTGCTACAATTTTTTGCGTTATTCGCATGGATTTCTGCAATTTTACGCGAAAAATGTGCTTCATGTTGTGCGCGCGTGGGATATTTTGAAGATATTGATGACTAGACGTGTTTTTTGAAGAAAGAAAAGGCAACAACAGTCTGTTACAACTTGCACAGTAGGTTTACAGTTTCCTTCTTGAAAAGTTCATGTTCTTAACTGTGGCTAAACCCAAGCTACACAGAAATCTGATTTGGTTCATAATAATTAATTGCATTTTCTGATAATTCGTTCTCATAGTTGTATCTTCTCCGGTTGACAAAAAAATGCCATATATTGGTATAAATAACCATTGGGAGCATAAGTATAGCGCATTTTAAGGCTATATGGCCATTCAATGGCGTAATATAGGGCCCTGATGAAGTGGACCCTTTAATATTTTCCACAATGTATTTTTAAAAAATAATAATATATAACATGTATATTTTAATTTGTAATAATTATATATTTATACAAGAATGTTAATTGCACAAAAATGAAATGAGAGTCATAGTGGTGAGAGGGTCCCCTTTATCTTCTGGCAAATTATTTTTATATCAAATTGCCATGAATATACGTATATATATATTAAATATTTACAACTATTCCTCATCGTACATTTATTATGATGCAGAATTACAAATATAAGAAAACTTAAAAAGTTAATTAAAAGGACTGCAGTGTAATTAAGTCATAAATGTTTGGACGAAGATGCAGATTATAATTAAAATCATGTATTTCCGTGCTGCTGAAGTATAAAAAATGCATATTTATATATGTATATATTCTACTCGGAATAAAATCGTTTTTAGATTTAAAAATAAGTTTTGACCCTCCTCCAATCTTCATGGCACACTTGGGGACCCTTGGAGGCACAACGGTTGAAAAACACTGCTCAGATATGGTCCTTTAAAATCTCATATAAATATATGGCTCAGTTGGCCATATATATTATGTGCCCTTTATTTTGTGACTGGTTTGCATCTGGTTTGATCAAATGAATTGAAAATACTTATTTTGTTTACTGCTTTATTAATGGATGCCATTGGCCAACATAAACGAATACCTTTATTTTAATTTCGGTTTCAAAATAGCTCTTAAGGAAGAAGTCAAGAAATGCTATTGCTTTTTTTTCTTCTTTTTTTCATCTAAGAAGGGAAGTTTAGTGCTAACAAATTGAGTGGTTTCAGAAAACTTGGGTGAAAAATCGATGAAACGTTGTGCTGGAGGCAGTAGGTCAACAGATGCGAACACCTAGCAAAATATTGCCAATATCAAACATGTTGAACCAAAGCACAGACAGTCTGCAAACTCATCAGAGTCAATACATGCGTCCCAGGTGGGGACAAAATATATAAGGACATGTATGCCACATTATGTCCTAGTATACGTATTGCAAATACCATACATGGCATATTATGCCCCATATAGGGAAGACTGGGGAGCATTGAGACACACTTTGCTAAAACATTTTTTGCACATTCAACAATTGTCCTATTAATCTAAAATTGTATGGATATGTGGTTTAACTAAGTGGCAGTAAGTGAAAATGTTACGCCGCCAATTTTATCAAATCTACTGTAAAATTTCAGTGTTTGAAAATTGTTTGCGGAATGCTCCACAGTCTCCCCTACTACATGGTATGAACTCTACTACCGCTTTCTGTAAACCGTCTGAAATTTTCCACTTATTTTGGTCAAAAAGCACCCAAGTAGCAGAGTACGAGTAATTGGAGTCAAATATTCCGATACCCGGGTATCCTCCTGATACTCCCGCTTTGCTAGACCCAGTCATTCATCCACATCCTCAGTACTGTCCATCCCCCCTTTGTCGACGCCTGCAATCGAGTCGGTTCCGTGCTTGCCTCTCGATCCTAAGGTTAGGGGTTCACTTCCCGGTCGAGGTCGGTGGAAATTTTTACGGATGGGAGAAATTCCCTAAGTGGTGGTTCTTTTGGATGGAGTTTAAACCGAGGTTCGATGCTGATTGTTGCACGTTAAAGACCCCTGGAGAGAGGGTGGGAAGTACTCCCCTCATAGGCAAAATTTCCAGGTAGGTGATGAAGGCTCATCCCCAGGCGTTGGTGATTAGTCATCATGTTGCAGAAATAGACCAACGTTAAAAATCAACAAACATCTGTTGCCACCCCTTCTAGTAGGTACCATTCATTTACTAGTTTCCAAGGCCACAGGACCTAGTGCAAACAATAAGCAGCTGCCTTTTGAGTTGACACATATCCTCTTGGGTAATTTTCCTCTTGCCCCTCCTATGTATTTCCAGAGTACTTTGACACAACTGGTTTGGAAAATGGGTATAGCGGTTGAGAATACGCTGGATGGCGCTGCCGTCGATGTAGTCGCGTCTTAAGATTGCGCCTCTTAGCGTCGTAGTTTAACGGTTTACGTGTTGCTACGCGATGAAAATTGCATCGCCGCATCAAATATTTGCATCTTAGCTTCACAGGCGGCGTGTCGACCTATTGATAAGCTTAAACACATTTAGGCCAGCAAAATCTAATTACTAATTAATGCTTTATTTGCATTTTTATTAGACTAATGGCACCCGCGTCGCACACACCGTGAGTGTAAATCATGCCCTGGAAAGCTTTTTACCCCTCGACGTTTCGTTAGCGCGCATAATTCTTTACGTGCTCGTTCGGGTATGTAAATAAGTCATTACTCGCATACATCAGCCGCGTTAGTTTAGAAGCTGCGAAATAACGCGGAAGGCGCTTTATTAGAAAACTAAATTTTTGCACAGCGGTTGAAACATGCTGAAACACGCTTTTTATGCCTTCGTGCTTGGTGGGGATAGACCGGTGACCATGCCAGCACTGTTTTATATATTCTTGAGGTCATGCGGCCTTCCCCAATGCTTTTTAGGCACTATTTTATAGTACGACTATCGTGACTTTTAACCCCGCGTATCTTTTTCTGGTTGGAAACCAAGGTTAGTTGGCTACGGGAAAGGGCCAGTTAGTATAGGTGACTAGCTTATAAGAAACTTTGGGGGTCTTTAGTGAAGCTGTTTGAGGCTGGCTTCTGAGGAGAACTAGATTGCCGCTGGTAGTCTATAGGGTGACCGGGCAGCTTTGCCCTGGACATCGCTGCCTAGGATCCCAGAATGCATAGCGGCACCTACGGAAAGCGCTTTTTCATTTTTGTCATAACTAGATTTAAATAGTTTCATTAGCAAAAGGTTGTTTTTTAAAAGTCACAAATTACAATTTACTAAATAAAAAGCCATTGCCTTTTGCTAATGAAACTATTTAAATCAAGTTATGGCAAAAATGAAAAAGCGCTTTCCGTAGGTGCCGCTATGCATTCTGGGATCCTAGGCAGCGATGTCCAAGGCAAAGGCCTCCTAGAACCAGTCTGTAGGACTAGTAAGACGTCTTTCCAGTAGAAGAGAGAACTGGAATGCAGCATGGCAGCACTCCTGTTTACCTTTTGGGTGTGTCCAAGGGAAAGGACCAATGGGGTTTAACCTCTACGTCAGCCAGGCAGCCGTGCACAGGGGTTGTTGGACCCTGTGGCTGGGGACCCCATGCTGTCCTGCAGCATTATGAGGAAAGCCTTTTTTTAAGGAGCGGCCATGTGGTAGTAAGGACCACAAAACAGCCAATCTTTATTTGGTTTGAATAAGGTCTCTGGGCTCACTTTGTCATTGCCAAAGGCCACTGAATAACATTGGACACCCCTGTTCTAGGGAAGTTCAGGGAGTATTCCAAGTGGCACCGCTGCAAATGGTCCGTTAAATCTCTTCAGGGCATGTCGGCGAAGAAAACATGCACATGTTGGTGTGTAAATTATATATTTCAAAACCGTGCTAATTTCAAATAATTACTAGAAATTTCAGTTTGAATTAATCCATCATTTATTCGGGAAACTCATCATTCGCGCTGATCGATAAACCCGATCAAAAAAATACCGCCGAGTATATGTTCGAGTACGAGTAATTGAACTCAATTTGCCGGTACTCGACTACGATTGTTTTTCAACTTTGTTCACACAAAATAGGAAGAAAAAAGATTTTCTCTAACTATTTCAATGAAATAATGAAATTAGGTCTTTAATAAAATAAAGAATTTAGGTTTTTAATAAAAAAAAAGAAATTAGGTTTTTAATAAAATAATTAGGTTTTTAATAAAAAAAAAAAGAAATTAGGTTTTTAATAAAAAAAAGAAATTAGGTTTTTAATAAAATAATTAGGTTTTCAATAAAAAAAAAAGAAATTAGGTTTTTAATAAAATAATTAGGTTTTTAATAAAAAAAAGAAATTAGGTTTTTAATAAAATAATCTGCTGTCTGATGAATATTTTTAATGTTTTTTAATTAAGCTTTCGCGGTATACGCTTACAGGCCCTTGAATGCAACCCGGTTGAAAAAACACTGCCCTACTCTAAATTCATGGTTAGTTAGTGTTGATGTTGATTATTTAAATTACACCCATTCATGTAGAAACATGTAGTTTTTCTAAGCCTATTTTCTTACTATTTTCTTACTATTTTGAGGAGTTGGGCATCTTTTCCTCGCATACTTATTATCGCATTGCTCCTTTTTTTTTAATAAGTTTGAGGTGAAGCTCTTTTTTTTGCCCATCGAAGTCTTTCTACTAAAAAAAACCTCCTGCTTTTCTAACGTCTGAAGATTTTTTTCATCCGCTCACATTCAAAAGATGGCATAAAAAATAATATTTGATAATAATGGCTTCGATGATCAAAGCTGGAAAACTCCCCGATGAATAATCGTGTTTTAATGAAAAAAATTCGACTCTTTTATGCACGAAAACCACACACAAAAAAACCGTCTTCTTTAAAAAGAAGTTTATTTTATAGATATTTTTTATTAAAAAGATTAAGATTTAAAGTTGATGAGCTAAAGTATAGTTGAACCTCTCAACTTGGGCGCTGTTTTTTTTAATTATTTAAAACTAGGATGGCTTTGACTACTTCATATATAGTGGTTAATTAATATCCTCATTCCATATATACAGGATGGAAATATTATGAAGGGATGCAGTTGAACTCGCGTAATTGCACACCGCTTAATTGCACAGCTCGGATAATTGCACATGTTCTCCATGCCCTATGTTTTGTACATGATGTGAACCCGGATAATGGCACACACCGGATAAATGCACACATTTGACAAGCCCCATGTGCAACTTTTGTATGAAATTGTGACCGGATAATTGCATAAACCGGTTAATTGCACATGTTAGGCTTGCCGGGTCGCTGTGCAATTAAGCGAGCTGGACGATATTAAGAGAGGTAGTGACTTTTGGACTACCATGTATATTTTCAATTTTTAAAGTACAGTCGATCCGGCGTAATTGCACACCGCTTAATTGCACAGACCGGATAATTGCACATATTCTCCATGCCCTGAACTTTTGCCCTATGTTTTGTACAAGATGTGAACCCGGATAATTGCACATATTTCACAAGCCCCATGTGCAACTTTTGTATGTAATTGTGACCGGATAATTGCATAATTCGGGTTAATTGCGCATATTCTCCGTGTCCTATGTTTTGTACAAGATGTGAACCCGTATAATTGCACACACCGGGTAAATGCACATTTTTTCACAAGCTCAATGTGCAACTTTTGTACGTAATTGTGACCGTACCTATAATTGCATAAACCGGGTTAATTGCACATATTCCCCATGACCTGAAATTTTTCCCTATGTTTTATACATGACTTGATCCCGGATAATTGCACACACCGGATAAATGCACACACAGGATCAATGCACATATTTAACAAGCCCCATGTACAACTTTTGTAAAAAATCGTGATCGAATAATTGCATAAACCGGTTAATTGCACACACCGGGTAAATGCACATATTTCACAAGCCCCATGCGCAACTTTTGCATGAAATCGTGACCGGATAACTGCATAAACCGGCGTGCCGGATCGATGTGCAATTAAGCGGGTTCGACTGTACATTAATTGATGTGGACGGTATACACTTATGCCTTTCTGGCCCTTTGAGCTCGAGATATGGTCCAATTTCTGGTTTGTCCATTTCTGTAATTCTTCAACCAGTGGTCACCTTTAATGCTGCGGCAGATTTAGATGGAAATCTTTGTCTAACATTTAGGAGGAGGAAATGTTGAAATCCCGCGAGATGAAGAATATGATATACATGTTCTATTAAAGTCCATATATGGAAGAGGTTGAATTAATTTTATTGGAAAAATCTTCTCGAATTCGTATATAAAGGCAGCTAAGAGATCCGTTGGAAGTAAAGGACCTCGTAGATGCAGCGACTCAGATCTAAGACCAGATATATTTCCATCTACTTAATAGCACGGATCTTGCGTGCTTTTTCCCTATTTTGTTGTCCTGTTTTATACGAGCATAAACCAAATATGGGGCTTTTTCTATACTCGTGATTTTTTTGAATGTTTTTATGCCTAACTCGAAGTAATTTTATTCAAAATACGATATCTAAAAGAGAGAAATCTCTCGATGCTCGTAAAAAGTAAAATATATTTGAGAATGTAAATGCTCTTTTTTTTTTTTGCGCGTGTGTGTGGGTTTTTGGATGTGGGGATGAAGTTTGGGGGGGTCGAGCGTCGTTTGCCATATACCAGATGAAATTTCACTTTTTTTTAATATATATATTTCTTTATTCTGATTAAATGCTCGGAGGTTTCGCGTTTTTATACGTGTTCTTTTATAAAGACAATCAAAATTCGACGATGTATGTTGAACGAGTTGCAAATTCGAGCTTGGGAGCATTTTTGGATTTTTAATATATAATACTCACATTTTTACCATTTTTAGCTGGGTGAAGAGAGAGGTGGGTGAATTTGTAATTATTGAATGCTTTTTCAGAATTACAATATTCACCAAAAATTGGCCCAAAGTATGCGCGATTTGTCTTACTGAAACTTTCTTTTATTAAGACGGTACATTTTATATCATTGTTTGATGTTATTTACAACATTCGTATTCGAATCATTTTGGTATTTCATTATAAATATGATGTTCGGGATTATTTTGGACGATTTTCAAATTTTTAGCAGCCATACATCCGTTGGTGTTCTCCTATGATGTCACCACTTCTGTCATGATGTATGTGGACAATCTGAGGGTCTTGATCAGATGGACCTCCTGACGTTTCAGTCTTTGTCCTGATTGAAATAGATACCATAAATAATTCGTAAAAAAATGTTTGCAAATATTATACGCACTGGGCAGCAACTGGGACTGATTTTCTCTTGGCTAAAATTTTAAATTATTATGCACTACAATAATAATATGAATACATGTCCATATGCGTGCTTATCCACCAGATTTTAGATTGCTTTTAAATATATTGCATTTTTATACCTCTCTTATTTATGATTCACCAGCTTTCGATCCCCCTAGAAATACTATTATCGCCAGTGTGAATACAATCCCCGTATTTATACGAAGTGGGTGTTGAGTAGCGTTCGAACCAAATTCATTTTCTACAAAATAAAAATTAAATTTCTTCATTAAGATATATTAAGGGCGAGACAGTCTACTACAACCAATTACAGTGATACCTCGAGATACGAGTTTAATTCGTTCCTAGACCTTGCTCGTATGTCAATTTGCACGTATCTCGAAGCAATTTTCCCCATTGAAATTAATTGAAATGTCATTAATCCGTTCCAGCCCCCAAAATGCACCCCA
>JAUJYV010001952.1:0-14537 GCA_033995625.1 Ophyiulus pilosus
TCTTGACAATTTGGCCCTAATAAATGGCTGCCCAGATTAACCGGTGTCCAGATAAAGCGGAATCCACTGTATTTGATTTCAAATAAATCAGATGAAGATTGTTTGCTTTTAAAGGCTAAAGCGAAGACCTTTATTTCCCCTTTGAAAGCAAACAACTTTTGATTGAATCATTTTTTAATCGAATGGCACTTTAAATCTACATTAGCCGAACACGCTTAATTGCCCACAGCGACCCAGCAAGCAGAAAATGTGCAATTAGCCGGTTTATGCAATTATCCGGGTTTGCTACAGTGATACTGTTGGAATTTTACTTTGTCCTCTGGTCACGTACAATATTTTGCTGACATGTTGTTGGCAGTTGAGAAAGTAATATGAAAGGTGATCATTTATACGTTTACCACACATTTAAATTCGAGGTTCTAAAGGTTTTAAAAATATTTTTGTCTTCAAGTTTCTAAGACAAAAATAGTCCACGAACATAGTTTTACATTAGTTCATGATCTTTAATAGCTTAAATTGGTTAGTTCAATGAAATCAAATTTCACAGGTATTGCCGATGATGTTCATCTGTTTATACTGTCTTTATGCATTCGTTGCAATTTGTTATGTCGTGACATCTTAAATTGACAAGTCTGTCATTCTGTTTTAATTGCTAATACTGACTTGATTTGGTGGTATTACAATTACTATGTTTTTTACCTGTAATATTTTGACGCAAAATGATGCGTTGCATCTATAGATTCAGGCCTTTTGAGCAACTAGGGGCACATTCTCAGATGCAATGTTGACAATTAAGTTATAACGTTGCTAATTTCAAAACCGATACAACCGATTTTGTTGACATTTGTGGTGCAATTGTGTTAAGTAAAATTGAAAAAAGATGTACACAAACGAAAAAAAAACCAAAAAAACTTTGATTACCATATGTATACATCTCATGCTTTGAAATCTGGTCACTGCATGACCACCATCTTAATTCATATTATAATAATATTTCAGGCTTGGCAAATCTGACAAATCTGAAACAATAGAACATCATGTTTTGAAATCTGGTCACTGACCACCATCTTAATTCATTATGACGTTCTATTGTTTCAGATTTGTCAGATTTGCCAAGCCTGAAATATTATTATTATTATTTTTTACGTAGGGCGCACAGGTGTGCAAACAGACGCACTACTTTAAGTGGCACTTAATTTTAATGGGCCATCTAAATGTGCAAATATCCGTAACAATTCCAGCAAAAATCGCACATAAGGACTTTCAAAATATGTGCATTTATCCGGTTTGTGCAATATTATCCAATTTCGCATCATTACAAAACATACAACAAAAGATCAGGGCATGGAGAATATGTGCAATTACGTTGTGTGCAATTAAGCGGGTTCGACTGTATATTGATACTTAGATATTGCAGAAAATTTATTTGCATTTTTAATCTATTTTTGTTGCTTTACGAAAATAGTGATTTAATATTAATTTCCTTAAGATTATTTACATTCGAAGCATAGCGCTTTTGCCAGAGTTACAATTAAAGGACACTGAACTAAATAAATTAAAAATGAAGATAATCTACCTGGCTCTCAAATGATTTCCAAGATATGTAAAATCTCCATTTTTTTACTCTAGTGAACAATGTTGGTATCATGTACGAGTACCCCATGATGTTTGAAGAAGTCTCTGAAGAGGTAGAGTCACACACACAAAACATGCTTGAATGGCAAGTTGAGCTGTTTGAAACATTGTGGCATTTCATTAAATCGTTGGATTGTTTTTGTTCTTGCTCAACCAAAGACGTTGTGGCAACACATTCTTCTGAATGTTGGTGCAGTCACTATGATGACCCATATTATCCTTCCCGGGATGCTGGAAAGGTAATTTTTCTTATTAAATTCTCATGTGGCTCACCGTTGTGTAAATCAAACTTCATAAGACGCTTTTGTATACTACGCTTTTGATTACTTGCTTGGAAATTAGAATTTTAATTTACTGAATATAAGCTTATACTTATTTTCAATTATCATTTGTTGATATAGAGGTAGAGGCGCCATCATCAACATGTCCTCCAGCTCGGCTATTTACCCCCTACCCATGATGGCCGTTTACTCGGCAACCAAGGTGCATATCAGTGGTCAGTTTTTTCGTGTGGTTATGCCAGCTTTAATTAACATGACACGTTCCAACACCGATTTCAGGCCTACGTCGACTATTTCACAAGAAGTCTTCAGCACGAGTACAGGAATAGTGGCATTGACATCCAGTGTCTCATTCCATTCTATGTTTCCACAGGTAAGACACGTTTTAGAATACTAAAATCTAAGTTCCTAGTACATTAGAGGGTTGTTTTTAAACATTTCCATGTGATTATTTCTGGCAAAGGATAAGTTGCTATTCATAATTGAGAATAAATTGTGACTAATGACGGTCTGCAGAGCTGACGTATATTACGTTGTATATGTTCTTGGTCCAAGGCTTGTCATTTGTCACACTTTGTTTAAATTCTCGTGAAAAATAATAACCAGTTGTCACAAAAACATTTGCGCTATAAAAAAGTCTCCGGATTAAGATCCTTATGGCCAGTTTTATGAAATCATAAAATCGCTCATATAAATCTCATAAAAAGTAGAATCAGGAACTGTCCACTTTTCACCTCAACTGCTATACGAACGATATTTAAAAGCTATATTGTACAGCTGATAGTTCCTTTATCACATCTGCTTGATTGCATTTCTTTGAGCTCCTACAATTTTTGTATAATGCATAATGTAAGCTTACAAAACCCCCATTTGCATAACAATTTAAACTTTTCTACAGAGTTATCATACCGAAAGCGTGCGTTTTAGGAAGCAAAAATATTATAATTTTTTAATGTTAAAATGTTTTAAAATTCACGTTTTTGCCTTTAAGTAACATGGATTGTATTTCTTCCTAGTATCTTTTTAATAGTCCAGTTAATTTAACTGGTGAATTGAAATTTTTACATCATTTGAAAAATTGTTTGCTGCCCAGCCATCCTAAAATTTTATATGTAGAGCCTTTGAGGCTACTAAATCTAAAACAGAGGGGTAAATTTATAATTGAAATTCAATATCAATATAAATTCAAAGACGTAAGATTACATTTCTTACAACCAAATTATATTAATTCAACACAGTGTTCCTGCACACTATATGCACATCGGTCATCAGAAGCACTTGCAGGTAATTTCCAAAAATGTTTGGAAATGTCCCCAAAATAGCCAAGAAACGGCCAAGAAATATTGTTCACACCATGTGGAGTGCTCCCTTTCTATGGAAAATGGAAAGGACCCAATCCATGTCTCGTCTCTTTGAATTTACAATTAAACAACATCTCCAAGTGGAGGAAAGAAAATATTAAATATTAATATAAAATAATCTACTAAAGCCCTAATTCTAGACAATTAAGCATGACTAACAATAGTCATTTTATATTATAGTATTATCAAGTCAAAAACCTTATAAAATTATAATATATCAATAAAAATAAAAGCGTCATTTTTCGTTGAAATTTTGTAATCAATCTACTAGTATGATGCAAAAACAAACATAGTGATTACCAAAGTACCGTTGATGAATATTATTAATTGGATTATTGGAGTGAGATACTGGTTTCATTAATTATAGTTGATTATTGCACACTTTTTTGCATACCAATACTAAGTTTGAACACATTTCACTTTTGTTAATAGCTATGACAAGTTTTAGTGGGACACTCCATCAGCTTAAGTGGTTTGTGCCAGATGCCCGTACGTTTGCCAAACACGCGCTGCTGACTTTGGGTCACTCAAAGCGCACAACTGGTCACTGGAGTCATGCACTTCAGGTATCGCCCCAATAAAGTATTTCCCTTATAATCAATAGATTGATCAACAGGAGAATGACATTGAATACTGAAAATTATTTCATTTCAGTACCTCATCTTTGGTTCAGTTCCTGAATGGGTGTGGCTCCACACTGGATTTTGGTTGCAAAAGTTCCTGCGCCGTGATGCCGATGCAAAGAAAAGAAAAATGCTCACGGCGAAAACTAAGTAAAGCAAGCACAGCATCTTGCTATTTAATTATCTCATACTAGACTAGTTTTACCAAAGTAAATGTAACAGAGTTGTGCTATAGGAACCGAAGATTGTATATTCTGCTATTTTTAATTTAGTGTACAGTATTTCTGTGATCAAAATAAATGTATGACTGCCCCAAAGCCACAATTCGGATATCAAGTAGTCGGCTAACAAAAACCCTTAGTCGTGATTATCTTGTTAAGTCATTTATTCAGGTAGCGAATCAATTTATAAGGATGTGCAAGGCGAGCGGGGAAGGGGGATGGGGATTTGAGGGGTTCTGTAATCGCGAGTCACGTCACACACTAGGGACGTCACACTTGTGCCTGGTTCACAATGCATCGACCGATGTTCGACTTTTGTCAAAGTGGAACTTGCAGTTTTGTCGAAAATACGTCACTCAACTTGAAGTCGTGTCACAATGCAGCGGCACGACGTCAGTCTTTGCCATTATTGCTTTAATTAGCAATAATTGTGCAGGATCCTTACAAGCCCACCTAGCCGCACTGAAAAATAAATATAATACATAAGCCTTCTCATTAATTAAGTTGGTTTGCAAGTGCCGCACCACGACGTCGCTCACGTGATGACATGTAATTATTTTCAATTGCGAAAATTTCCGCAGAGCTTTGAAGTTGGATACATTTGTGTCTATATGTAAAATAATATTGAATAAAATAAGTTATTTTTAATTCTAGGTCACTGTTTTGTTCTTTTTTTCTATTATAGTTCAGGTTTATTTTAAAAAAGCATGTTTATCGCCACAAGAAAACAGGGTGAAAACGATCGCCTGCACGGGCATTTTGACACAAAGACAACCCTATAGGATTAATGTTAATTTTTCCCTTGTAATGTAAAGATTCCCTGGGTTTACCGGCTAAGACGTTTTCAATTATAAAAAGTCGAATCTCGTGGTTCCAAGATTCCCGCTTAATAGGTTTTCGAGTCACAATTTATATATTATAAGTAAAAGCTATACCAATGATCTGATAAGTTGCGAAGCAATTGCATATTAATGGACTAATGAGGAAAAAGGTGTGACCAGACTAAATAACGTATTTTAAAATTATAGATGGTAATTAGGTAGATTTGAGCTCGTATGAGCTTGTCTCCTTTTGCGCATCTGTCCTAGAACCCAACAAATGCACATAATTTATCAACTTAAGAGATTTGGTACCAACTACATTTTCCCGTTTGATAAGTCTTTTTTCTCCTTAAGAAGTTCGAAACTTCTGGGGCTTGAAAAACTTAAGTGTTCTACTGTTAGTGGATATAATCATAATAATTCGCATAGAAACGCATTTAGCCTCCTTCGTGCAATACTACATGCAACTCCGATTGGAAATTTCACAATTCCTCGTAAGGATAATCAAAATCAGACTGTGACAGCGGTTCAACTAAGTCCGTTTATTTTAATGTACAAAAGAGACTCGTGAAAGCTAAATGATAACAATACAAAATAATTAAAATGGACACTGTACCCTAAATTCGAGTTAGGTACAGATGTATGCCATTGTACAGCACCTTGGTTAATTAAATGAAAATTACGAATAATAGTAATTAAAAGTAAAATAGAGGCAAGCAAAGGAACCGCTTTGGTTGCAAAACATGCAGAGCCGCCCGTGATGCGCCAACGGAATTAAATAAAAGATCCTGGTATAAACTGATGAAACTAAATGGCTAAATGAAGGCGCTCAAATTCGCTGGATACAGCTTCGAAAAAAAAAAGCAGGAATCGCGCCCTGAAACATGCAATCAAGAATCAGCGAGTGACAGGTGCACAAATGTAACAGTTCAGAGTGCTACGCTTCCGATCGGGGGCAACGTTCCGAGTCTGCCAAGTAGTCCCGAATGGAAGAGTTCTTTTTCAGCTGCGAGCACGGATGTCTAACACTATCGACGGAATCTATGTGGTAAAATTTAGATTAGTAAAAACAACACGAGTATAAAAATGGACAAAACGACTTAAAAACCAAGAGGATAAAATCATTTCGACATGAGGCCCTCCCTGTCCGACTCGATTGAAAATGGAAACACACTTGTCACTAGCAAGCAGCCTCTGTGCTGGAGGAATCGAGTTCTTGAGATTTCCGGATATTCCAAATGGTCGACATCGATATTTGAAAACACACATGAAAACTTGAGCCACGTTTGAGTCGCTGGCCGAGAGTTTGTCCCCATGGTGGTAGGGATACAAAACGAAGAGTTAAAAATGGAGGAAAGGAAATACGTTTAGCCAAGTGAATGAATATGAATACACGTTATCGCGAATACGGTTGCGGGCTAATTATATCACACACATATACAAGATGCCCAAGATGACGGCTGTCAGCGACTTCCCTGGTGCTGGCGAGTCAAGTTTCGGATAGGCCACTAGCATCAGGTGATGCTTTAACTTATGCAAACTCGTTATTCGCACTCATCACCGTGACCCCATGAATTTGCAGTTTTCCGGATGGCAAATGATCTTTGCTAAGTATTCAGTTCTACATGTATATTCTATGTGCAGCTATACATGGTGAGACCATTTCATCACTTTAGTGAGCATCTCTGCCAGACAAAATGTCGGAAATTAGAATTTGGCCAAGGAGATCGACGCTTATTATACTTTTAACTGAACAGTCAATGTTTCTATGCTACCATTTAGGTTCACAATGTTTTGCAACAAAAAAAAATGCTTCGCTCAAATGCACAAAACTGTAGTTTTCTCAAATTTAATGTTTTGAACTTATGTCCATTCATAGTTATCACTATCGACAAAACCATTGTCATAAGCTTTTGCACAATGCAATTTTTATCTACCAAGACCTGTATGACATCATCAGCAATCAGGCTAAACTGGTTTAATAAATGAACACAGCAGGAATTACTATGTCCACAGACAGTCCCCACAACCCTATTTACATATCGCTATTAACATGATTTATCAACTTGTGTAATGTCATATTAACTCTAAATAATTCCCAAAAGAGAAATTCTGCGAGCACATTAATTTTTAGTTGCTTGTTTGATTGCAACCCGTTGCCCCTCACAAGGTATTGTCAATAATAAAAAAAAACTGCTTATGATGTCAGGTAACGATTTTGCATTAAGAGCAGCAAGTCAATGATGCAATAACTTTACATACAGAAAATTCGCACAAGAATGCAAATCCTTACATGTCGAAATTTCCAATTTAATTTCTACATTCATTAGAAATTAATAGCAAAGCTACTGAGCGACTGTACCACACAAAATGCTTTCAAATGAACTTTAGTAGATTTCAGAATAAAATAGTCAGGTTTTGGTGTTTATAATTTTGTTCACACCATTCTCGACAACTTGGCAGTATTACAATTTCCATGATGTTTCAATACTTGAAATAGCATGGACATGTCGACATCTGGATATTTGACAAAGTGACAGTCATGATTAACTTTAAGACCATATTCTTTGGCTTACACAGTTTTTATTTTATATGTCCATTGTCTGTCATTGCTGGGTTTAAGTTGTTCTCACCAGGATGATCAAGGCTAATATTGCTCGAAACATTTCAGTAAAAACATTGGATCCTCATGGCCAATTAGATCATGTGATTTGGCCATGGAATCAAATAACTTTTCCTGAAATGTGTGGAATCTATTTGGAACCTAAGTGGAACCTTAAACATAATTGAATGTTCTACCAAATAGGTATTTCACAGCTATTTCCAAATCATGATACACTTCCACATCCAAGCCATCGTTTCCGGAAAGCGTGCAAATTTGAGGGCCATGGCGAATTCCAGCCAACTTAGACCAGGTGATGCCTAGCCAGACGTTTCAATGCCAGGAAATACTTGATTATTGGATGTTTGAGATGTTGATGCCAAGTGGCACTGCCGAGTCGAAGGCACGCTGAGCCGCACAGTGAGCCATAACCTGGCGAGCTCGGGGCATTGGAATGTGTGCGAAGCAATCCGCTGCAGTGCCTCGTCGCCACGGATAACGCCGCGTCTCTTTTTAAGACACGAGACCGTTCTGGTCCTTACCGACACCAGGCGGTCAATGGCGAAGTCACAAAACTGAATCGGCTTTCTTGCGTACATCCTTTTTGTGCCAGTGTCCTCAGCACTGAAAGCCGGTGGGTTCCGAGGGACGCTGGCGGATAAGTAGCACACCAAAGATACTTGGAGACAGACAGCGACAGAAGAACACAGTGGTGCAACCGAAAGATTGGAAGATGATCCTCGAAGACAGCTGGTGGAAGGAGAAAAGGCGTGAGAAACACGAGCCTGGTGAGAGGAAGCGTTGGCAGGCTTTGGTTCTCGTTCCGAGTGTGCCGCTCAAACCCAAGAGTCGCCTGGGCCTTGCTGTCCTTCCTCGTGGCCGTCCACCAGAAGATGCTGCTGTTGCTGCTGGCGCTCGTACTCCCACGCTTCGTTGGCGCTGCCCTGGTATGAGTGGCCGTCATACTGGCGTAACTTCTTCTTCTCCCGGTTCACCTGTGCATATACCGGCTCATTAGGAGACCTGGGATGTTGCTGCGGGATGGAGAGAAGCGGGGCTAGTGTCAGACACGGACGGGGACACACGGCTATGGCATGTTGGGTGTTCGAAAAGGCCTTGGTAACCTCAGGAGCGTTTTAGTTATCTGGTTACTCGAAAATCCTTTCTCGCCTCCAGTTTCTAATAACTGTCCACACAATTCCGAAAGACCCACATTCAAAACATGTCAAATTTAATTTTACTCTCGCCTAAAGATTGTCATAAAACTATCATCTAACAATTAGTACGTGAATCATCATTTTTTTTTTACCCTTTTGGTCACTTTATAGCACGGTCTCAAACTTATAACCCCAGCGGAACCCTATGCTTCAAATGCTATCTGTATGGAACCTCAAAAGTAACTTTTTTTTAAAAAAATTTTTAACTCACAAATTTAAACATTTATAATTTAAAGTAATTTTGAATATATTGAATTAATATATTCAATTAGATGTATATATGTTTGTATTTGTTTTAAAGTAGGTCTAATGCATTAATATGAATTTTACTGTAAATTATAAACAAAAAATACATCGAATAATGCTATACAAGTATAATATAATTAAAATTAAGTACAGAAGTCTTGAGCTCAACATCACCCACTATACGGGATGAAAAATATATCTCGGGTATATGTGGGGAATTCATAAAATGTCAATATGGCCTAAAACAACCTAATTGGACTTTTCCCGTAACTTTGACGAAATATGTTTTGTGCGGTAGTTTTTTTGTTACACTTTTATTAAATTTTAAATATAAGATTAAATATGAATCATACGAGTGATTACGATTAAATTGTATTGTCACTATAGTGAAGTATATGATATACTTTTGGTATACTTTTGATATACTTAATTTTTTATATAAAAGCTTTGTGGAAAAAAATGTGAATACCGCTGCTTCAAAGCAACTGGTCTTGATTAATTTTACATCAGCTATTGCTGAACTTCAACTTTTCCTTGTTTATCCTGACTATTTAACCAATTCCCAAAGAATTCTGGATTTGAGTTTTCCACCAAATCTTCTAGTGACTTCAGTCATTTTCTGGCAAGTTTTTCTCGACAGTCATAAGCTACAAAGGCATTGACCTGGGACTTTTCGAACACCAACTGCAATTGGTAATACTACTAATGCGTGTCAACGGTGCCACCAATAGCCAGCAAGTTTTAGCGAAAGCGTATAGTTAAGGTGCTCCAAGAGGCTATTTACATAACATCTGAAAGCATTAATCTGGTCATGTTCTAGTAAATCAATCACCTGATTCATTTACTTTCGCTCATTCATAGGGGGATAAATTTTTAAAAAAAATTCAATTATAAACCTTTCTTAATTTTTTAAAAAAGGAAAAACCATAAACCATTGGAAAAGGAAATTATGAAACTGATGCTAAAACTAATTTAAATAAATGTGATTATGCGAATTCGAATATACTTTTCCAAAAATTGTAGGGATACTTTGATCTCTATTTTATGTTGGTTTGCAATATTTTAGCCCCTGATGAAGATCTATTGGGGCCGAAACGTTGCGCCAACTATTAAAGTTGGTGGGTTGTTTCTTCGAAAATCTATTTGTCATTATTCATAATTAATAACAACAACTTGATGCCGTTATCAGATTTTTAAGAATGTATCAAGATCAGATCGTACTCTAATTTTAATTGCATGACAAAATTTCACTTATATGAAGGATAATACGAACCAGACTAACATATTCTTTCAGTTGCTTTGCAAGAAATTTGTGGAAGACCCATGAGGAACATTACAAACAAACATGCACATGCATTTTTAGATTGAATTTGAAACAAGAACCCAAAAAGTAATATAATCTGCATATTCTCGTGTAAAGAATAAGCTTCAGGTATACAGTAACATGAGATTGCCAGAGAAACCAGATGAATCCATCACTCAATATTGTATGGAAGTGTGATATTGTTTGCATACAAAAATATTTTCAAACTAACAATCGGTTTAATTGAAAATTAAAGCTTTGATCTTTCTGAAATATGCATTTATGAGCCAGTTTAAATCATAAATAGGATATTGTGATGTAAAATATATAATAAATCATTGCAAAACGTTCGAATGACGGCGCCATAACTTTATTAAATCAAAGTGTCCAACTTAAGAATTTACTTTACTGATGCAATAATTAGATGGAAGATTCCCAATCTAGTTACTTCGTCTGGCAATTTAACTTAATCAACCAAAGAGAAATACTTTTGATCTACACGTATTTGTGATATCAGCAAACAAAATTATAGTAATTTGTGGAATTGATGGTGAGATGTTACACCACCTGAGTTGTGCTATGAAAAAACTCAAGGCCCATGTTACTGGATTTACTGAGACTCAGCAGCAATGACAAAGTTGAGAAAATTTAAAGAAGTAAATGACTTTTGCAACAATGACAGTGTACTATGCGGCAATGCACCCACCGTCTAACCTTGGCGAAGAAGGGTTAGTGTCCGTGAGGGGGCGGGGGGAGCTAAAAGAAACATAGACAGAAGGGTTAGTTGACGTCACATTTGATCAGACACCAGACACCGAGTGAAAGATGGCAAAGCGTTGATTGAAACACAAAACACCACTAGTTCAAAATAAAAAGTATGGGCTTTCAATCATGGCAACCAGAAAACAAAGATCTGCTTCGATTAAGATGCAACAAATATGCAAAGCCTTCAAAAGGAATGCTTGTACAGTTCTGATGAGCGTAAGACGTGCCGCAACCATAAAGCCTGTCATGATTGAATTTGATTTCAAACTAATTCAAGATACATGTAAAATTCGTTTACAATCGATCAGAGAAACACAAAATGTCTAATTTTGATTATTGCTGTTAAATTAAACTGTTGAAAAAATAAATAAATAAATAAAACACTCAAATACATAAGAATAGAGGAGTGACGACCTTAATCATTGGAACTGTTGGTGAAATAAGGTATCACTCCAGCTTTAAAAGTTTAGAAAATGACCAATTGACAGACCTATGGTTATGGTAGCAACACGTATGTAAAGACTCAACATGAAGTAAATCTTGCATAGACACTTGTGAAACACAGCATTCCTGTGTTAAACATATTTCCAAACAACAACTTGATTTACAGTACACCAGCACCAACTTTCCAAACACCATTTTCCTGTTTCCAGTTAAACTCAAAGAATGTTTTGCAGATTGTGCAAGCCATTGTGTAAGGAACATGAACAAACTGATAAATTTCTAATTAAATTCACTGATGATTCACCAAGAGCTACAAGATCTACTCCAGTTTGCTTTACAGCTCACGTTTAAACACAGAGAAAAGCATATTTTTACGAAAAAATGTTGTAACCACCACTACTTCCCCCACCAACTGAAATGTCCCGACCAAATAATCAAAACATTGAAAACAAAGGACAAAATAAACCAAACCAAAGTGCATTTGACTTGGATACATGCATGCTGTGAAACTCAAGCTCCGTGTACATCATAAATGTGCATTTGATAAACCAAAACAAAAACTAGTAAACTGAAATAAAATCTGTCTGAATGCAAAACCAAATAAAATGCCACCAAAATAATAAATCCAGTGGCAAGGTGCAACATGCTCATTACTTGTTTTTGGGGGGTATTTTAAACAATTTTTGGAGTTTCGTGCATGAAATGTCAAGTCACATGACTTACGAGGCCTGGTGGGAAGACTTGAACGCCTCCTACCGGTGGCCGATGTGTGGGTTCTGCTGGATATGCAGGCATGTCGGTCAGCGGGACCTCCTCACTTGGCTGCTGCGCAAAAAATTGCATTGAACAAAGATATTAAAACACAAAAGGGTCTGGCCATGAGAAAAGATTGCAGTTCAGGTGTCCAAGGCTTTCGTTTCACGTAAACAGAAGAACTATAGTGGGTCACTGTTCATTGTTTCTGAACTCCTGTTTTTGAAATTCCTTCTCAACAGAGATTAAGGATTTTGATGTAGTATTATGGTAATATAATTTATTTTTATAATTGCATAGCAATACCCAATATTGCAATATTTAAAAATCGATGTAAAAAATTAGACAATTGGCTTTTTTTTAAATTTTAGAATATCAGGTGGGGCATGAAAATGTAAAACAATGAAGCTATCCATATATATATAGTATGTAGTAGAGATTCAAGTGTTATACAACTGCTGCTAATAATGGCTTTAAAACTTACTTACCCTGTTATACGTGGTATTCTCTGGAGTTCGGACCGTGGCAGATGGTGCTGAATTATGCTCCTGGCTCCTCTGGAGGGTTTTGTCTTCGTATTTCGTGCCTCCCTGTGTGCTAATGGGCCGATTGAGTGTGCTGTTCGCGTTACTAGGAGACATGCTACGAGCTGCCATTGTTCTCGTCACAAAGTTGCTTTCCTTCCAGCCTTGCTTCTTGTAAGGATCACGCAACTCCTGATGCTGCCACAAGTTGTAAAGAACCTGAAAGAACAAATATGTTACATATTCATTTATTCGCATTACATCATCTTCTGTAAACTATAAAAACATAAAAGTCAACATAAAATGGAGGCAGCAGAAAAGAAACTGACCTGTGAGGCAAACTTGACAACTTTGACGGAGAAGCGTCCCCGTTGTTTGGTGATGAACATAAGGCGATCAATACCTCCAGTTTCTAATAAAGATCTACGAAATATTTTTTTTTTGAAAAGAAAAGAGTTAAATCTTTGCAAAATCTCGTGGCTGTTAATTACCACTTGCATAAGCAACAGCACAATTAAGATGCTGGAATAAATAAGAACAATTATCATTACGAATTTGCAAGAAATTTACATAAAATTCTTTTAGTATAAGAAATTTCAGACATTTTCACCAAATATACAGGAACTTTACGTGAATCTAAAACTAAAACTCGAAAGCTTTATAGAGCAGTATTTTATCTACACCGCATTATTAATATTACATCTTCTAATGAACTTTGTTGTTTTTTAATTAACATTAGATAACAAGGATTGCCAAATTTTTTGAAACTATTAAATTTAAGTAATTTGGAAAAAAAAAAAAAAAAAACTTTCCCACACTGATGATAATTAATTAATTAATGCCAGCATAAACAATAAAACACATAGGAGTTAAAGGAATTACTTAAATAATTACATACGATATTGGAGCTTTGAAAATATGTGATGCTTTTCCACCTTAACTATTTACCTGGCAAATTCCGCATTTTTGCGTATCACCTCGTTGAGCGTTGCCAGCACCGCTGCATAAGTTTCATCACTCGTTCCCGTGTCATGTAGCTGTGTTTCCAGTGGCAGTTTCTGAACCAAATCCTTCATCGCATATTTGCCTATTTAAAACGAAAAATATGTCATGGTTTTGTCTAAAATTGCTGTAAATAAAAGGTTGATAAATTGTACCAATGAGTTCTTTGTTCCGCTGGTCCAAAGCAAGATTGCGAAGCGCAGTGGCTACCGCGCAAACCACTCTATCCACTTCCATGCGGAGCAATTCCACCAAAATAGGGAGCCCCTTTTCTTTCCTCACAGCTGCACGGATGTCAATAGATGGCTGAAAGCAAGTTGCATGTTAAATCTTTTTCTCGTTATGCAAGAAATGGATGAAATGAGTTAGTATTCGAAATAACTCACCTGCCAGTAACAAGCTGCCAAGTTCTGAATGGCACCAGCTGCCGCTTCCAACGTCTCAGGATTCGAGCAATCGGCGAGGAGAGCTAAATACGACTGAACAACCTCAGGCTGCCACAACAATTCCATACCGATCACTGGCTCGGAACGAGGACGAGGGCTGGCACTGGAAAAGAGCATTTTAATATTGTGTTTTTAAAAATTAAAATTTGGTATTATGTGTAGGAGATATCCATCCCATTAAGAAGTTTTTTTTGCCTTAAATAGAAGTGTTTCCATTATACAGTGGAACCTCGCTTAACGAGCACCTCGCATAACGAGCAATATAATTTTTTTTAAATGACTCGCTTAACGAG
>JAUJYV010001953.1:0-14536 GCA_033995625.1 Ophyiulus pilosus
AAGTCCGTGGCTCCTCACTTCTCGCCGTTAACGTTAAGGTTAACGTTAAGGCGTTGGCTGGCTCAAACTCTCTAATATTTAACCCAAAGAACTTGAACAATTTTCTAGAGATTTTGTCAAAAATTGTTATAAAAAAATGTGGTTTTGGTCTCTTAATTTGCGTCGATTCCTGCATTATTTCGTACGGTTTCCACGTTTCCTAAAAAAGGAAAAGTTGTATTGACAAAATCACGTTTTCTCCATTTTCTCATTTGAGTGAGTGCGATGAAGCGGCTGAATTAAGTGAATTTCATCGCTTTTTAAGCCTATTTGTTCCGCCTCCGAAACGAAGCTGAAAAGCTTTTGCATCTGATTTCACCGTTTTTAATCTTATAGTCGCGATGTTTTCCCATTAAGATATACTTTTTTAAAAAAGAGAGGAGTCGCGCGGTTTCAAAAGCGTTCATTTAAGGTTTTTTTTTCTCCAACCGATGAAAATAAAATTTCAAAAAAAGAGGGGGTTTAATTTTGAACGCGAAATCCCGAACGATTGCGCCGCACAACCAAACGGAGAAATTGCATTCATCTTAACACCCGTTGAGTAATTTATGAAAACAGTCGAGGCACGAACATTAAGGACCGACATTACACGGATTAAACCGTAAAAACAACGGGGGAAACACGAGCCATTAACATCAATTTTTCATAACAATTTATTGATGGAAAATAACCACGCACTGGGCCCAATGCCCATTCGATGCTCGGTTAGGACAGACGCGCGTGCCACGGACCACGTGCGCGTCTCGTGCCGGGGGAAAAAAGAACGAAACCGTGGCAACCGTGGAACGCGAGCGCGTGGATGCCATTGGCAACCGTGGAACGCGTGAGCACGTGCATGGATACCGTGGCAACGTTGAATCGTGACCATGGCAACCGTAGAACGTGAGAGCGTGCGTGGAAACCGTGGAACGTTAGCACGTGGAAACCATGACAACCTTGGAACGAGAGCACGAGAACGTGAATGGCAATTTAACAGTGAGCACGTGGAAACCATGGCAACCGTGGAATAATACAATAAGGATTTCCATTTTCGAACAAGATGGCGGCCAACATTGGATTTTTCAATGTTTTTTGGGTTAAAAACACGAAAAATTTCAATCTTTTCGCCAAAAAATATCGAGAAATAAAAACAAGGTAAACTGGTTAAGGTTAGTCATGATTTCCATTATGTTTTTAAAGAGTTATAATGCTAAATTATACGCCAAATATATACTAATTTCGATGAAGTGAAACGTGTTCAAATTTCCAGTTTCTTTTTAACTACCTTCAAGAAACAAGTGAAATTTTGTCCAAAAAACAACTCTTTTATAAACGTCTTTTTCGGGTTATTCGCGAGTATTTTTTTAAAGGTTATTTGTGGTTATTTGCGTGATTATTTGTGGTGAGTAAGTTGAGTGTTTACTCGACGCCTGTCTAAATAGTAATATAAACGCAACATTGTCTCCATTTTATCAAACAACAATGTCAATTTGGGGGCTTGTAAACATCTAAATGATGGGCTGAAACCATTAGTTGTAGTAGATAAAAAAACCATTTCGTGACAAATAACACGAAAAAACAACAGAAAAAACACCTTTGTTTTTGTCTTTACAATGCGAGCAGTTAGGCTTATTTTAGATGTGGACGTTGACAGCATTCATAAAACGGGTCAAAAAACCATTACTAACGATGTTAGGAAATACACCTAATGTATCATCATCATCATCACGTGCATCTGATTAATTTTGTGTATAATCCAAATGGTAAAATCATCATTTTAAATATGGAAATAAGTCGAATGACATCGGATATGAAGTTAACATCACAGTGATGTACAGGAGAAATTTCTGTCGTTTTAGATCAGAAATTCGTGAAATTTTGGCATAAATTTCACAGAATATAGTTAAATTCCTGGCAAATATGGTTCAATTTGTTTGAAAATAAGGTACTAAACTGCTAGAACAATTAAACTTCATTCCAGTGATGATAATAATAATAAATTTGTGAAGCCTCATATCAAAAATTCGTAAAAATGTCTCCTACAAATTTGGGAGAAATATAAAGTAATATATAAAAATACACCGATTTTGGGAGATATTGGGAAATACATGCTCAATTAAAACACATTAAGTGTGCCGTACCGTGCCGCGGCACATCTGTTGAAAAACAGCGCAGTATTTGCTGATCGTTCCTCGACCAGGATCAATTTTTGTTTTTGATGAAGATTGCCATCTTTTTTCCCCATTTTTTTTCTTCCTCAGATCGCATCTGAACTTAATCAAAAAAAACCAAAGAGATAAAAAAATGCTATTTCCTTCCCACAATGAGATCGGAGAAAAAGAAATCGCTGCGTTTTTTGTTAGCGAATCTTAGATGTGTGCGATGGCGAAAACGCTTTTTTACGAATGAAACGCGCGTTGTTTCCGTAAACCGAGGGATTCCGCTTAATCGGGATGCATCTACTCTATTTATTCCGAGGAAATGTTGAGAGGACGACGCTTCTACTAAAAGAAACACGAGTAGCGCCACCTAGGCGACATCATCTTCCGGATAAATAGCACTTTCACCACCAAATAAAAACCCCAAAAATGAGGTACCACATATGGTTTCCTACTACTCCACCATTGTTTGCGTTGGTCATTAGTAACTTATTTCAGTTGACTTTGGCAAGTTGCCAGTGATCTGCTATTGGCTATTGTTTTCGGGCAACACCATTGGTTGAGACTCGGGTGATGTAACCAAAGGGTTGAACTTCTCTGGCTATAAGAAACTTGTTTTTCCCCCGTGTGGCCAGATACAGTTGCACGATTTTCAAAAAACGCGACTCGCCACACTGCCACAGCGGGAAATAATGCCGCGTCTTTCCAACGCTCTGTTTCTCCACGTGTTTTTCACACTGATTTCTCACGTAAAAATGTGCTCGTGTGGCCTTAGCTTAAGATAATACTTGAAAAAGTGTTATGTATGAAATTCAGTGAAAGCGACTTATTCGCGGCAGACAAAAGTCACCACTTTCTGCTCATTTTGCGGTATTCGCAGATCCGAAACTACCGAGATTGTAATTTTTTATGGAAAAGAGGACGTGAATTTTAAAAAACCTTAGCGACGGGTTATCCGAGTTAAAGGACCTTTTAAAAGCGACAATCGTAAAACATTAACTAAATTGTTCGGCCGATTATAGCCGTGAATATTGTGTGAAAAAATGAAGATTGTTTTACTTGAAATGTTTCGAAACAGCGAGAATTTAGTGCATCATAACACCGTGTATATAACATTCAATTAATAAATTAATATTAAATAGTAAACCAATCTGAATGATCATTTACGGGCCTTCTACTGACTGAAGAGTGCTAGATGTGAAATAAAATGCACTGGATAAGTCATAAAAATACAAGAAAACATTAAATCAACCGTAAATGCACACAGAAAGCATCCGCACTCCGCGAGTGATCACTCGAGGTTGTCGGGGTTGTTCGGGTCATTTCTCTCCAATATGAACCGGACGTTATTTCAATTTGTGCGCTCCGATGGACTCCAACGCCCCTGGGCAACCCCCGGAGCAGGGCCAAAGGGCCTTAAGACACAACCGCAAACAACGATGGATTCTGATGGATAAAATACGTTTTTCCTTCCTATTTTTGCTCTCTTTTACGAAAGCGAGTGCCGTAAAAAAGGGCATTCGATCTCCGGGGATAAAAAAACGTCTAAGATGAAAAAGGCGTTTGCGGTGAGGAGACAAAAGAGAGTCGCGGCAGCAGCCGAAGAAGCAGAGTGTCAAACGTTCAATAAGAAAAAGGTCTCAACAACCGAAAGCTGCAAAAAAAGTAGGAAAAGAAGAGGGAAAATGGGGCCTAACGACTGCTTTTACACCTACTTTTAGTTGATTGCCTTTCTCCCGCTATCACGATCTAGGACTTGGAAAGGCTGAAGCGATGTTCGAAAAGAAAGCGAAAAGCAGGGGCAAACGACCTGAGGAATTGCGCATATCCAAGAAAAGACATTCGGAAACTCGGCTTTGGACACTACTACGGTCATTTTAAAATAATGTCGGCATTTATTTAAAAATACAAATAAGGAAAATTACATTAAAAAACAGAAGTTTTCGCGTAAAATGTGGACACTTTCGCCTGCTTCGGGATAGCGGGGGTGACTTTGGGCCAGTCATCATTTTGTCCATTTTGAACTTTTCAAGCGGGTTTTCGCGGTGCCTTTTCAGTCATTTGTAGATTCACGCTCTTCAGTCACAGTGCTGCGACTTACGAAAGCACTAACCAACCGTATTACGGCCATTTGTATCACGATCGCCATAAAGTCAGCGACTCCACATTAGTCTCCAATGACCGCAGTTGGGATTTTGCGATCATGGCTCCTTAAGGACCAAACCCGTCCAAACTTTCCACCGGTGCCGTTAAAAGTAACGACAACTGGGGCACGATCGGGCCCTTCTGCGTTAGTTCGTTTTTTGGTGTTTAATGGGCACAATGCCTTAAAGACTCAGTGCACATGCCCCCACATCATATCTGGCGAACAGAACTCCGCGATGGCGTTGATATCCGTGGAGTCGTGTTTCTCAACGGTGACTTGCCGCTCCTCTTGCAGTTCCACCACCTCCTCTAGCTCCTCCCTCCTCACTTCCTGTTCCTCTTCATCTTCTTCCTCCTCTTCCTCTTCACTTTCCTCACCACCACCACCACCTTCTCCTCCTCCTCCTCCTCCTCCTTCCACTTCAGTTTCCCTCCTACTTCCGCTTCGGTTCCTCAGCCTCTCAACCTGCTGTTCGATGATCTCGTCTTCCCGCCAGAACCGCGACTGGAGCGCCGCGGCCGCATCGACTGCGGCGCTCCAGTCGGTGGCCTGCACCGCATCCAGGGCCTCCTCCAGAGACCTCCTGAGATCATCGAGGGGTCGAGGTGGGTCAAAGGTCATCCTCTGGTGCACCATGGTCCACACGGCGTCCATGGGGTTGAAGTGGGAGAAGAACGGAGGTAGCCGTAAGACGGTGTGTCCTCTTGCGGCAGCCATTTCGTCCAAAAGGAAACGTCCCGAGGAAGACGCGGAGGAGGAAGAAGAGGAAGAGGACTTCACCAAAGTGTAAAGCTCGGACTTGAGCATGGTCTCGTCGAACGGTACGCCCCTGGCGGCGAGGAACTGCACCATGTCCTGCCGGCGGCTCTTGGAGGTGGGAGGAGACCGCAGCTCCTCCGAGTGGCAAACGGCGTTGTCCAGCACGATGACGGAATTGGGAGGGGCGTTTGACAGAAGGTGGCGCTCGAACCAGGTGGAAAAGGCCTCGGCCGAAGGTTCGCCCTCGTCACCCTCTACATAAAGGGAAAAAGGAGGGATAAAAAAGGAAAAAAAGGAGGGAAAAATAAATAAAAAGGTCAGGGTGTTGTGATAAAAATATGTGGGGCAGAACTGGAAACTTGTGGATCGGAGAGGTTTGCGGATGAAAACTGGAGGTTTTGCTAAGCAATTTTGGATAAATTTTGAAAAATCTGGACGGTTTTTGAGGATTTTCGAGAAAAGTAAAACAAAATTTGAAAAAAAAATATACAATTTTGATAAAAAGTAACTAACAAGATTTGGGATAATTTTGGATAAGTTTTTGAGAATTTTGATGAAAAATAAACAAAATCCGGAGACAATTTTCCCTGAGAGAGAAATTTAATATCTGGTGAAAACTAGGAAATCTTTAACAAAATGTATTTGGTAAAAACCGAAAATTTAGGAGAAAACAATATTTTTAATATAAGCCAAGAAAGTTGTGACGTACTAGCTACAAAATCTTTAACAAAAAAAAGGACATTTTTTGACAAAATTATGGAAATTTTGTCAAAAGTCTTGCAAATTTTCCTCCTGAAGCATTCAAAATTCTGACATATCGCCCATAAATTGGATGATTATTGAAAAAAGGTCCTTACCTGAGACTTGTAATATCTGCCTGGCATTGGGCAGCCACCCTCTCGCGGTCCCAGCATCGATGACGACCAGCCTGGGTCCCCTGTGCGAGGGTGGGCAACAAAGTCCTCCCCTGCCCTGAGGGTCCTGATAAGAGGCCCCATGTCCTCCCCTCTCGTTCACCCACGTCTCGTCCACGTAGACGACGCTCCTGCCTTTGGCCGAAAAAGCCCTTATCTTCCTGAGGAACTGCCTCCTCAGCGCCCCCACGTCGTCCTTCTCCAGCAGGTACTTAACCCCTCCTTTGGTTAGGGCCACGTAGTGATAGCCCACTTTGGTCTTCACGATGCGGCTCAGGGAACTCATGCCGCCCTCGAACTTCAGGGTCCTTCGGGCAAGGACCAGGATCTTCTTCAGCGAAGGGACCTTACCATCTGGGGGAACAACCCAACCGAGACACGCGGGTTAGGTCATGCTGCATTTTGGGGCTTTTTTATAAAACGGAGGAGGTTATGGAGGGTCTTAATTGCAAACGGCCCTATGGTCCAAATTGCACCAAGACAGTTACTGTCCAGACAGGGAAGATATTTGGGATTTATGAATGGTCCGAAATTGGTGTAAGACAGTTACTGTCTAGCACCCAAATATATTTAGGACACAAATTCACTACGCTAAACTTTTCGGACGACCCACTCCGACAGTCATGGAGGCAGCGCCATCTAGCGACCTCTTCTGTAAACATTTACAGAGTGTCCAAAAAATCTGTCTAACTATAAATATATGCACTTCAATTAGGCTCAAATATTAAAGACACTCTGTATATATATATATATATATCCTTTATACAAAGATAGGCGCAGAATGGCACTCTAGCGCTTACTGGATAATCTTTAACTTGCAAATAAAGCATCAGCACGGACCTAATCGTTAGCATTTTCGGACACCCTGCATCTCAGTAAAAAAGAAAGCCGCAGAATAGCACCCTTTCACTAACAGGTCTATTTTACACGAGCAAAAAAAGAATCTCCGGACACCCTGTATCTCGCCTGACAAAAGATAAGCGCAGTACGGCACTCCAGCGCTCACTGGCCCCCTTAACACGTGCAAAACAAGAACGAGACACGCCGCGGAACGGCACCCTAGCGCTGATTGGTCCAAACCGCGTCCCCCTTTCCCAAAGGCGTAACACCTGCATTTAAAAGCCCTCCACGGCCCCAAAACCTCCGTTTTCCGGTTGTTTTAAACGAATTTTTACCCAAATAGAAGTTCCTGACGATATCCCTGAGCGCCACGATGTCGTTCGTCTTGATGTCCGTGACGGTGGCGTCCCTCCTTCGCCTCTGCCCTGGCGTCCTCATGGGCATGCAATTGGCCTGCGCGTGGGTCCTTTCCTTGAGACTTCTGCGGAGAGTGGACTCCGAGACCCCGCTGGCCTCGCAGGCGCGACTCATGACGTTATTTACCGATCCGAGAGGTCCTCCGGCCTCTTTTTCTCGCCTGAAAAAGTCCACCAGGTTGCAGAGGATTTGCCTGCTCTGACCGTGAAGCGTTTTGCCGCGGACGCCGACCATTTTCACGCCGTTCACGCCGTTGTTTTTGTTTTTCCTCTGCGGCGTCTGATGACGATCATCGTCGTCTCGTTGGTGCTGGCTATCAGGAGTCGTCTCCTCCATCGCGGGAAGACGCATCGAAAAAACGACAACAAAACAACGAAGAGACGACGACCAAATCGAAGAAGAACGAACACCACGAAAATATGGAACGATGCGAAAACGAGGCTGCGGTGGAACGCGAGCAGTGATGCCGAACGACACCTTCACGGAAATCCCTATCGGAGGTGCGATTTGTCCCTAGGTTGAAGGCGGGGGTCGGCCGAAAAGCTTATCAACGGTTGGGGTAGATCGGAAAGTACGGGCAAAGAACGAATGGGGCGCGGGAAAAGGATGGGGGTTGTTTGGAAAGTACGGGACAAGAACAGAATTGTTGGAAGGAAAAGGTTCTGAAAGTACAAGGAAAGAACGGAAGGGTGGGGAATAGGGTAGGGGTAAATCGGAAAGTAACAATAAAAGAACGAAATGGGGGTAAATCGGAAAGTACCACCAAAAGAACGAAATTGAGGTAAATCGGAAAGTAACAATACGAGAACAAAAAGGGGGTAAATCGGAAAGTAACAATAAAAGAACGAAATGGGGGTAAATAGGAAAGTACCACTAAAAGATCGAAATGGGGGTAAATCGGAAAGTAACAAGAAAAGAACGAAATGTGGGTAAATCGGAAAGTACCACCAAAAGAACGAAATTGGGGTAAATCAGAAAATAACAATACGAGAACAAAAAGGGGGTAAATCGAAAGTTAAGAATGAAAGGGGGGTAAATCGGAAAGTTTGGGAGAAAGAACAAATGGGACCAATGGATGTGGAAAGGTGGGGGTAAATGGGAAAGTATGGGAAATGAACGAAATTTTGGTGGAAAAGGCTGGGGAAGGTTCTAAAAGTACAAGAACAGAACGAAATTGTGGAAAAGGACAGGGGGTAAATCAGAAAGTGGAGACAAGAATAAAATGGGGGTAAATCGGAAAGTGGAGAAAAAAACAAAAAGGTACAGAAGTGGAGGGGGTCGTTCGAAAAGTAGGGAAATAAACCAATAGGAAGAGTAATGGGGGGGGGGAAGCGAAGGGGGTCGCTCATAAAATATAAACCGAAAGAACAAATGGATATAAATCGGACCTTGGCTCCGGTTGCTCAGAAAGGTTTCCATAGAAATCTGAACCAAAACAAGTAGTTAATCTCCGGAACGGCGTGGTCGTTCGTAAGACCAGATCCGCATTAGTAAAAAAATCCAATAAAAACATGTCAGTGGCTTATTGACAAGTTCGCAAACCCCTTCCACTTCATAAGAAACATTTGTGTCCCTTATTTCATTTCTACCATTTTTTTTATATATACTTCATTTCCCATAATTCTCTTTCGTGCGATGGAAACATTTTACTGCGATTTCTTCATCGATTTACTTTTTAAGTAAACAAAGAGTTAAACTATAAAAAAATCAATCAGAACGGATGAAAAACATCGTCGTGAACTTTAGTGAAAACATTTCTTTCGTGGGAGTAGAGTAGTTTCATACGTTTTTTAGCCCAAACTTAAACCTATCCTTACAACAGTTTTGCGTAAAAAAAAGTTTGCCAAACTTATTAGTGTTTTCGCAAACAAATCCCCCTACATTACACTCCTCAATTTAGGACCCTTTCACGAAACAACGAACATCGGGGAGAGCCGCCTTCTAAATGGACCTTTATAGATCCAAAATTTTAAAAATCTCGTAACCCTTTCGCTTAAGTTTGTACGAGGACAAAACGGCAACGGCCCTTATCGTTTATCAGCCTGGAAACACGCCGTACATAAATTTGAAATTTGTTAGCCTAATATCAACCGAGTCGTCGTTACGCGCTGGAAAAATGTCTTTCGGCTGAGAAATATTTTAATAATTTATACATTTGGGATAGATTAGCGCCGCTCGCACAATTCCGCGCTAGGCCCCCTCGGCGTGTCGTATGACTTCGCCAGGCTTTTTATTTCAGCGTCGTTTCAATTTCCAATAAGCTTTTCTGACGTTATTAATTCCCTCCAATCTATGTTCGTTCACGTCAAACGGAAAATTACATTTGCATACTCATTGGCATAATGCGCACGGAGTTCGATATCGACGTTCCGGCGTGGTTTTGGGTTTCCGCAGCCCCTCAAGGATGCAACGACAGACCAGCCCTGTTCAACGAAATCGCCACCAGGGCGGCGCCACATCCCTGCACTGGGCTTCCGCTGAGCGAGTGGGTTTTTCAATTAGGGTCTTAGTTTGGACCTTTTTTTTTGTAAACAAGGTGCAAATTGCATGCTGGGAATAGTTTCTTTGTTCAAGGTGTTCCTTAAATCGACACTATGTCCATTTTCACGTCTGATATGTCCATTTAAATCACACTTCTGATAATGATATCCACGAGTCGCACTCTCGATATGTCCGTACAACAAAACTCTCGATATATCGATACGCAGCGTGGAATGCTTGCGACAGATTCCCACATGTTACACTTATGAGATGTCTGTGTGTGTCATAATGACGTCATTACCGACATAATCAATACCAATCAACATTGATCACGGTGAGAAACAAAATGGCGTCCGAAGGCATTTGACATAGAAGCGACACAAGCGGCACCGGGTGCAAATCACGATCGCAAACCCTTAATCCAGAAAAACAGCACGAAACACAAATGTGGTTACATTTAAACTGAGAAAAGTGGTTCCTACCTTGCAAACACCTCCCACGCAGACCCTGTCTTTGGAACCTGGTTCACACGTGGTTCCATCGACCACCGCCAGGGCGAAAGTGGCGTAAAAGCGCTCCCGCTTAGGACGACATTTCAGGTCACAGTTGCTGCTTCCTGTAGGAAAATACGCCAGAATATTAGGGATTAATATTCACAGATATCGATTTTATTAAACTCGGTATCAATAAGTAACAAGAAAATACATGAAAATAAGAGGAAAAAATACAATTGTATAACGAGAAATTTTAACAGGGAAAATTTAGTGGTAAAATTTAAGCCTTTTGGGGTCTTTTAATGGCTACAACTTATCCCCCCCCATAAATCACCAAAGCCTTAACTCATCATTAGATGACTTAATTAGTTTAACGATGATTTTGGGAACGGGTTGTTCAAACAATGTTTCGAGATCGTAAATCAGGAGAAAAAAAGGGGTTTTAAAGTAGGGGAATTTCCTAGAAATTTCAGCCAATGGTCAAGTACATGTACAACATATATCAACATAGAATGGGTTAGACCTCTCATAAAACAGGGCCAATTTGTACAATTTTCATGACAATAAATCTTAAACCACCCCTTTATTTTATAGTTAAGGAAAGCAGAATATTTAGAAAATGTGAGGACCGGCCCTACCATACAGGATAGGGCCCAGCGAACTAGGCAGTAGTAGAGGCATCAAAGGGCCTGGATCCCATACTTTAGCTAGGGCAGCAGAAAGTGCCTTTATCCCTAGTTATTATCTTTTATACAATAATTGTGAATAAAAAACATTACAAATGTTCATTTGAGAGCAGATTATTTGATTTAAAAACTTAATTTTTCTACATTTCATTGAAAAAAATGAAGAAAATGTATCCTTAAAAAGCATGTGGTGTTGTGCCGCGACAATTTTGGCTCCCTATTCAGGTACTGACCTTGAAAAAATGGCTGCCATTCGTAATATTTGCCCATGAAAGATTTCTTGTTGAATGCCGCACATTGTTCAGCACGAAAATTTTTTTTCTTTCCTGGACAACGCTAAAAAAAAATTGGATAAAAAAAAAAATTATAAATATTTGGCAAATAATAAAATAAGTTACGCATCAGTTCATCAAATTTTAGTGAAAACAACCAAATTTGTCGACTATACACGAAGTTAAAAAGAATTAAACATCACGCAGAGTCTTTTATCTTCAACAAACAAACAAACGCACAAACAAAAGAACAAGATGGGGTAAATTTTAGATTTCACTTCATTTTTACTCCCAAAAAAGTTGGGTTTTTTATGTTTTTTGCACTTATAGTTTTTTCAATGAAGCATCAAAAAAAACCTTTTAAAGAAGAATAAAAAGAGAGTGACTTCCGGTTTAGTCGGAAATCAAAAACATTTCTTTGGTGCTGGGATTTTGTTTGAAAACACAAAGATTTGAAATGTGTCTTCGCCGTCGATCAAAAAAGTGATGAAACCGCTGTTTTCATAAAAAAAAAAACAGACGATCAAAATGGATTTAAGGAAGCAGAAGAAAAAATGAAATTTCAATGAAAAGGAGTTTTCAAAACTCTGCAAAATTATGAAGAAATATATACGAAAAACTAGTCTCAAACTATATTCAATTTTAACGAATGAGTCATCATTTTGCTCATGTTTCTCATCAATTTATTAAATTTCTCATCATTTTGTGCTCATATTTGGAGTCATGACGCCAACAATTTTTCGTGCATTTTCAAACTTTTCATAAATCGATATAATTTTTTAATATCTTTTCGAAATTTTTAATGCTATTTGTTAATTTGTATTTAATTAAAATTTAGGAGCTTTGTAAAGATTATAAAAACTGATAAATAATTCGGAATTTTATGAAATATATAAAAGTTTAGGAAAGTAAAAAAAAATTATGAAAATGTGAAAAATTAGAAGAATTCGTGAAAATTTAGGAAGTTAGAAAAATTAATGAACGTTTTGTAAATTGAGGAATTTATGAAAATTTAGTAAATTAATAAAACTTAAGACATTTCTTAAAAATAAATGAAAGTTTTTATCAAATTCTTAATTTTATTAAATGTATTAATTAATAGATTAATCGCAAGATTTATGAAAATTAATGAACTCTAATACAATTAAGAAGTTAATGCAAATTAAGAAATGGATAAAAATTATAGGAAATTTATGAAAATCTTCGAAGAAAGCCAACTTACCTTTTTGTTACAGAAATGATAACGTTTGTATTGTCCAACACAGGAATTCGAGGTCTGTGATTTATCATTGTTGTTTGGACTTCCTAAACGATCGATTCTAAGAATTAAAAAAAATATAAAATTAATTAAAACTCATTATCTCAATATTTCATAACACTCCAAAATGCGAAATTTTTACAAAATTTTTACAAAAAATGGTCCATTAGTAAACAATTTCTAACATTTTCGTAACATTTTTTTAAATTTACGTTTCAGATAATGAACTTTTTAAGAGAGGCCCCAATTTGATGTTGGCCCTAGGCAACTTTGATGTAAGATAAAATTCAATCGATATCCGGATTGAGTTTTCTTAGTAAAATACTGCTTAATCTGGATAAAAAGATTCAGCAATATTGATAATCAGATCTAAGAGGTAGAAATCCCTTCGAGGGCTAATCACCCGTCAAATTAAAACAACAACAATAACAACAACTGAAGACAAGTAATTTAACAAAAAGTTCAAAGACGGGGTTAAACAAACAAAACAGGGCGTTGTGACTTCAAAAATTAAACCATTTAAAAAACAATAAAATTACGAGAGAAAAAAACAAATAGGTGGAGTCCATAATTTGTATACAAAATTGTGGTCAAATGATGACTGAAAATGACGTCACCGAAGATAGCAATGACCAAAAATGACGTCATTGTTTTCTGCTAAATGCATAACTTTAGCAATCGTTTATTTATATATGACGTCATCTATTCGAATAAAGAGAACAATGGCAAAAAATGACGTCACACTTGTAATTTAATTAATCAAATATGACGTCTTTTTTCAAATAAATCAAAAACTGGCATAGTTTTTTTTAAAAAAATCAATGACGTCATTTCTTCGAATAATAGAAACGGTGATCAAAAATGACGTCACTATCTTCAACTTATGTTTGGTGTTTGATTACAGTAAATATGACGTCATATATTCAAAATTTAGATTGCAACGAACGCCCACGACGTCATATTTACTATAATTAAAAATCTAGCAAAAATTAGTTCAAAACAATGACGTCATCTTTTCGAATGATGAAAACAGTGGCCAAAAAACAACGTCATTATTTTCGACTTCTTTTCAGTAAGCGCTTAATTACAGTAACTATGACGTCATATCGTCAGAATTTAGATTGTAGCGACCACAAATGAAGTCATATGTACTGGAATGAAACACTTAGTAAAACAATGACGTCATTTATTCGATAGAATGAAACGATGACCAAAAATGACCATGTCTGAAAACCCACAAACAACCCATGAAATAAGGTCTCTAAAAATCCCGCCAGGGTGCGCCACGAGTACGATAACATAAAATGACGTCATATAGTAGTGTTTACTTGTTTTTTTTCCCCTATCTAAGTTCCAGAAACTTGTTTCTAGTGTTTTTATGTCCTCGGTTCCGCCCTCACGAACCAATTAATTAAGTTTGAATTATTATTACTTTTCCGGTCTGTTCGAATTATTTATATCGACTCTGTTTAACCCTAAGTCACTTTTTTTTAAAAACATTTCAAAGATTTATTTGCCTAACATGTGCTCATTTTTTTAAAGTGTTAAACTTTGCCGCCATCTTGTTTTTTGTTTTACTAAAAAAAAAAAACATTAAAAAAAATAAAAAAAAACCAAGCCCATAATTTAGCATTATTTTAATAGTATTTTTTTTTTTTAAATAATTTAACAACGGCGTATTAAGTATTTTGTTAGCATTTGTTTAGAGATGTAAGTTTGACCCTTTACGCAATAAAGAACCACATGTGGCACGCGTAGAAAAAAAAAATACAAATATAGGAACAGCCCTATATTTTTTATATTTTCTTTATATTTTTTATTACCCGTTTTGTTGACATTTCAACGTGTTAACCTTTTTTTTCTTGTTTTGCTTTCGCCAGGCAAAAAAAAAAAATATATAAAAATACAGCTTGTAAAAATGTTACAGATGTTGATACGGCTTATTTCTAGTTTCAAATACGAGGTCATTTCCTAAAATACCTAAAATGGTTACGTATTTTTAAGTAAAGTATTTTTATACAGTGGTACCTCGAGATACGAGTGCCCTGACATACGAGATATTTGAGATACGAGCCGTCGAGCGAGCGAAATT
>JAUJYV010001954.1:0-14535 GCA_033995625.1 Ophyiulus pilosus
CGTAAAAATTCCCACCGACCTCGACCGGGGAGCGAACCCCGCAACCTAGGATCGAGAGGCGAGCACGTAACCCACTCAACCATCGGCGTCGCAGGCCCTTGTAGATTACTGCACGTTAAAAACCCATGAGAGAAGGTGGAAGTTCCCCCCCTAAAGTATGCAAAATTTCCAGTTAGATGATGAAGGCTCATCCCCTGTCGTTGGTGTTTAACCCTCGTGTTGCAGAAATAGACCGACATTTAAAAATCAAGAATCATAAGAATTGTACTTCACACTGTATTATGTTTGATTTACAGAAATTTGATGTAATTTTACTACAGGTTGCAGTTACGAAGGGCTTTTATTAATTTGTACTGAACTTGACTATTTATAAGAACTGTGATTTTTGCCAACACTTTTAGTTTGTTTTTTGTAGTATATTCTGATTTGAAGCATGGTTTTAATTCTGATTTGTTTCTCCGGCACTTTTAGGCTTTACAAAAAGTGCAAGCACAGTTGCAAGCCTTATCAAATCACAAGCCTTTGACAGCACATCAGCGCAAACAAGTCCAACTGCTACAAGAGGAGCAAACTAAAATCCTATCCCAAGGAAAACTTATATCTGTACAACAACAACCGATGAATCCACATGTACAAATGGTTAGAATCGTAAGCATTGTGTTGCGCATTTGCTACTCGTCCACTGTGAGCATGTGGTAATAATTTGTTCAAACTTTTCAGAACCATCAGCATCAGCCTCAGTTGCAGCAAGCTCAACAACCTAGGTATTTGCAGCAGAAACCTGTTTCCAATATCCAGTCTGCTGCCCACAAAAATAACCAAGCATCACATAAAGCCTCACCTCAAGTGAAAATGCCAACAAATGTAACAAATAGCAATGCCGCAATTGCACCGACACTAATTCAAGGGGCACAACATATGGTAAGTAGTTTTTAATTTATGCTTGCGTAGTGGTACATCTCGCATAAGGTAAATATGAGAGTAACATTTCACGGATAATTGGTGCGACCGTTTGGAGAAGGGAAATAAAAATGACCCCTGCTTACGATCATATTTGTTAGGGGCCAAAGGTCAGAAGGATCGAATCTAGGTGGCTTAGTGGTAACGCTATCCGCCTGGTAATCGGAAGACCCAGGTTCGAATCTCGACCGGGTCGGCTACTCTTACTGTGGTTTTCGCGGTTCCACGGTTGTTTCCAGGCAAATGCCGGGGTAGTTCCTCAAAAAATCGGCCGCGACCGTGTTCCTTCCTCTCCTTCTACTTTCCTTGGTCTTGTGTATTGATATGGGGATATATCCCCGACATTGTTTAGGCCCTTTATGACCTTAGCTGTCCTTTGGCCTCTAAACCTCACCCAACAACAGCAACAACATCGAATCAATCAAATTCAAAACATGGTTTTGAATTGGATTTAATATCCATAATAAAAAGGCTTTTTTAAAAAAGCAGGTTGTTTTTCCTCGTCTAACTTTCCCCTAAAAGATAATTGTTAATAAGATCGTTCACTGTTCTCGTAGACTTCATTCCAAGTGGCCACTACGTTATCGACAACACAAGCCATTCTAACATCAACTGCCTCTCCGTTGATCACAACTTCGACTTCTACGACACATTTAAAGGTAATGACTCTTTGACAACTATCAATTGATTGCACCATTTTAGCTATTTATGGTAAAAAGTTTGCCTAGAAGTATATATGATGGCACGCAATTTATTTACCAATTTCGGTTGGCAGCCCTGTTGTACTGCACTTGCACATGCGTTTTATTCATGCATTTAGAGGCAGTTGAAATACTTGTATTCAGTGTGTCATGAAACGTTGGCTGGTGCAAAAATGGATCACGGCAGTGGAGGTGTTTATCCAACAGACGCACTTCCTGCGCTACTGTTCTGGCAAGGATGGACTAAAAAATCATGTTGCCGAACACCTGATAATGTCAGATGAAGCTTACCTTTTTACCAATGGACCAGTATCTGAATGTTTTGTTTAGTCGCGTATTAACTCAGACAAAAGTTTGCTTCATCTGGAATAAGCATGTGCTAGCGCAAGTTGTTCTTGTTCCGTCCTTGTTGATTGTGGTGCATCTGATTGATAAACACCTCCACCGCCTTGATCCGTGTTTGCGCCGGCCAACGTTTCATGAATTAATACCCCGCATGGGCTCGTGCAGTTCACGGGACTGCCAACCGAAACGGGTGATGTGCAGTGTCAATTTTAGTATTTTGTTTAGCGTAGCAGAACAATTTACGCATATTGTTCCGTGTGCAGTTTTCTGAAAATGCTGAAAAACGCTTTTATGTAGCGGCATAACAGAATTGTAGAGTATAGGATTTAGCGTGTTAGTTAGATGCTTAGGAATACATCTTTCGATGCATTCTAAAAGAGTTTTCTTAATTTTGTAGTTGGGAAACCAAATTATTGCATTAACTGCTCAGCAGCAAAGGCCAGTTCAACAACATGCCAAAGCCCTCACGCCTGAACAGCAACAACAAATATTAATACATAATCAAGCTAAGCAACAACTTTTTTTGAAATTTCATCAGCAGCAACAACAGCAGCAACAGCAACAACAAACGGCCACTATCATTACACATTCGTCTCAGGACCAGCCTATTGCTGTTGCGCCTAGTGTGCAGACACTGAATTTCACGGGAGGGATTATACAGATTCAGGTTATTCAAATCGCCAAGTAAACTTTTTGCGAACTGGCCGCCAGCTTGTGCGCATTTTACTAATTGCCAAATTTGCTTTTGCAGACTGTGACGCCTGGGGTCACTCACATAAAACCTATTTGTCCAGCAATATTTCCAGAGCAGGTAAATTCTTTTTTGAATGGCTGCGTTGTTATCTTGCCTCGTGTACTTCTTTTATTAATGTCTACTTTGCTCAATTTTTAAGATGCACCGTGGCTTGAAGAGGGCTGCTACTATGCCGCTTACTCGGACATCTCGGTAGGCACACTCGATAAAAAATATTTTAATCAAAAGTTCGTGCTTCGGTCGAAGATTTCACAATGAAAATCATTTTTCTATTTTAGCATTCAGCAGCAAATAGCCTCCGACCAGAACGGAGTTTTACATCCTGATTGCAAAACACCGTTTACTTCGAGGGAAGATGCCTGCAAGCGATTGATAAAATATCACGTATATAATAACAGGGCGCCAACACAAAAAGATTTGGACAAAGGTAGAGACATCGATCTTTCATCTACAGAATGTATGTAGTGTTACGCATTGTACATAATTCTTGTTGCGACGTTATCACTGACTATGTCATTTCCGGTTTTAGCTGATGCTATATTTGAAACGGTCTCGGGACAGCTCATCGAGAAGGCGAAAAGCATGTTTAGCAAATACAAATATCTTATATTAAGAGAAAGTATGGTGTGTACATCAATTTTTTCTCCTCTTTTTTTTTTTTTTGCTGTACAGTGGAACCTTGCATAACGAGCATAATTCGTTCCGGAGTCTTACTCGTAATGCGAAACACAAACTGATGTACCAATGGCATGAAAAGTTCCATCGAACAATTCGGGGATTCCCCTATCCACGTCACTCGTTATGCGAAACGTCGCTCGTTAAGCGAGTCATTTTTTTACAATTCATATTGCTCGTTAAGCGAGGTTCCACTGTATTTGTTAATTTTTGAAAGGCAGTTGTTGTGGCATTAATTACTTTGAATTTTTAGAAGGGCAATACGACAGCTGAACAAGTCATGCTGGATCGCATGTTTATGCAGGAAGAAACTAGCAGCCTTGAAAAGGACAGACAAGCTGTCAAGGAAGGAAAAGGTAGGAATATTTATACGAATTTTTTAAATTTTAGTTGTATTGTTTCGTGAACATAATCGTGTTGAACGTGCATTGGCACGTGGTTCTGAAAATCCCTTAACACGTGTTTTATCTAATTGACTATTCGCAATTTCCTCAAAGCTTAAAATTATTTGATTGACCTCTATATCGAATATGATAATTATCGTACTAAGTCATCTCAATTGTGAAGTACGGGAATGCAGTTACCACCGATTACGTAACGCTGCTTTATCTCGTTATAAATCCTAACGTAAGTTATAATTTTTGGAATTTGTTGATTAGAACTTGACCTTCCTCCGCCACCTGATCACTGGTTAAAAGTAAAAGAAGAAGCGGCAGCAGAGTTACCAGAGGCTAATGCTCCGGAGAACAACTTGGACGAGCCGCAAGGGGTGGCCGATTTTGCCAGCGAATCAAATTTTGACATAAATAGCATTAAAGTCGAACCCGGTTCAGAGCTCGACGACAAAGCAATTCCGGAATACGAAGACGTCAGTGATAATAATTCAAGTGTTTCGGCCGAATATAACAGGAGGGAAGATGAAGCTTTGGCTTCGGTTAAACCCGAAAAGGGTAGAAAGTATGACGAATGGGCCGAAATTCAGAAGGAGCTAGAAATGTATCCGATAGAAAGCGACGAACTAGGAACGCGTCCAATTCAATTTGAGCCTTCCGACGATAACACAGAAACACTGGCCGATTTTGAGCCACCCGTCCCAAAGATGCCCAAAAACGACGACGTTTCTTCCAGTGACAATTCCCTTCATTTTCCGTCATCTCAGCCTCACCCTGCTATTGTGCTTCAACCTCAACTGCTTTTGCACCATGCCCACCAACAACCATACGACACTCGGCATCTGTTGGTGGAAGATCATCCATTAGAGATGGAGGCCGATTCCGATTGGGACGAGGCGTTAAGTGCTCAAGTAGGAGTCAGTGCGGAGGCACCGAGCCCGTGCGTGTCTTCCGCCACGGAATCGGAACCGGTGGAAAACCTCCTGATACGTCATCAGCACAATTCACCGGAAGATGTGAGTGATTTGGGTCTTGGCGACATGGAAGAGCTGGAGGATCACTACAGCAATGCGATGTCGGAAGACGAGGACAGCCTTTCGAGGCGTCTACCTAGGACTAACCACGTGAGGAATTACGAGGAAAGCAATTCCTGCGAAATGGCAGGTCTCTTCGAGACCACCTTCAAGTCTTCGCCGAGTATTTGTGACGTTCCTAACGGCTCATTTGACAAATCATCCCAAGATGATGACCTCAATGCCCAAGTGCAGAGTGCCATTAACAGTATTCTTAATTTACAAAGGATAGATGACTCGTGTGACGCGTTTGTGATGACCAGTGTGATGCGGGACGACTTAAAGGTTGCTCAGATGAGTGCTTCGAATAATAACACTAACGAAGACGACGACTATGACGATGACGAGGAAGAAGAGGAAGAGGAGGAGGTTGAAAGCAGCGTGGCCAGCGAGAGAAACTCCCATTATACGTTCAGTGTTGAAAAACACAAGGAAGTGCTCGAACCAAATGACGTAGATGAGGAAGAAGAGGACGAGGAAGAGGAAGAAATTGAGAGCATGGATTATGAGGTTACAGATGCCGCCGCCGCTGCCGCTGCCGAGATGGACAGCTTACACAATGATGGCCCCAGCGAAATAGACGTTGCTCTTGATGAAGCTGTCAAGAGTATACTGCTGTGAGCGAGTGCGAATTGTGTGGCGCTCAGTGGTTTCATTTCAAGTCTTCTCATTTCCCCAACTTCGACGGTTGCAGCCGCTCCACTACATCCATATTTAGTGCAATACTTGTACAAATGTTGCATGAAACGCCATTCAAGCATTTTTCTCGGTTGTCCTATTATGATTTTTCTGAGGTATTTCGTATGATCTTCCTATAGTTGACTTGTGTGTCCAGTTGCAAATAGTGCTTGGACAGCCGGTGCATCTTACCAGTGCTATAATTGAGAAATTCCAAGGCTAATTTATTCTGATTTGAATCAGACGTCCTATATTTTCACGTAATTTGGCGAAAAAATACCAGGACACTTGCAATCCGATCTCAGATCGTTTGGAACAAATATGGTTGTATCATTTGGCAGTGAAGTCCTACAGTTTTAATTGCATGCATGATTAGTACCGATGATGTGGTTATTTTAAGCACAACAGAGGTTCTGCAAATCCCGTAAAACTATTTAATTGCTATTTATCAGGACATATTTTAGGAAGTGGTCCATTTATACATGAAATTTATGTGCAATCCATTGTAATTATATTTTCTAAACCATCTTATAACTTTCAAATTGACTTTTATTTTAAGCACTTTAGCTTAATTTAAACTATGTTTGGTGTCAATGACAATTCATCTGAGAAAAAAATTACTCTTAATTATCATAAAATGTGGATGCTTTCGGATAGTTTTGGGTGTTTTATTTTTTTTGTTGTTCTGAATTTTGGAATTCCGAAACTATCCAGGTCTATTTGAGTAAACCTTCCTCTTTCCAATTCTGAAAGTAAATTTTTGTTTAAATTTTAGAGAGGAAAGGGTTTGGTTTATTCGTTTTCAGGATTCTTGCTGTACAACAATGGTTCATATGAACGTTTCAGACCATCAGCAATTTGTCGTGCATTACGATACGTCTTTAAACTGAATCTTAAGATTAATTTAGCCGACAATGATACAACCAAACACGAAAAACGTACTCTTTTTAGGACTTCGGTGTTTAAGGTGCTTTTAAGCAGAACACAACAGCCATCGGATATGTGATAGGAAATGTTCCTTTGCTCATTTATGAACATAAATCAGAGATTCTTAGATCTTTGACTAGTGCAAGTAGTTTGACACTTACTTGCACATGATTGGCAGCAGATATTCATTGAATATGCCCACAAAAATGTAAATTTGTCCTTTTGTTTATTCAAAAAATTTGAAATGCCAAAATCTGAAATCCTAAACGCTCAGGCAATCATTTTGTTATTTTTTTGGAGTTGTTAAACTCAATTGCACTGTCTCATTTTTGAATTTTTGGTAAACTTTTTGTACATTCTCCTTGCAATTTTCCATTTGATTTTTTCGCCATTTTATGCTCCCATGCCTCCGCAACCGGTCAATATTGCTCGCTTCGAGCGAGTGCCACTGTCTTGCTGCACATATTGTATATTTGTTGGCTGTGAATTCCAGGGCAGCTGCATTGATGGTCACTTTGTGAGTCTGCCACAGCCTACTTGGTGGTTTTTTTCACCAATTCAAGCTGTGCTTGTGGGCTTGCCTTTTTGAACTGTTATATTTATGAATGTGGGAACCACTGCGTCATTACTTAAAACTGGGGTGCGGAACGGAGATCATTTCCTGTTGGTTTTTGCGAATCGAACGAAATCATGATGCAGCACAGCTCGGGATTCGGAAGTATTGGTTTACGGAATCCATGAATTTCTTTCGTTTTTTTCGTAAAGCGCCTTCGTGGCTTACAATTTCAAGCAATATTTATTGGGAGGATTCTGGGTTTGTTTCCATTAATAGGTCAGATAATGAAATGCATCCATACCTTTGGTGTAGCACGGTGATGCAATCAAATTGCAATACGTTTTAAATGTAAATACAGCATCAATTCATCATAACGATTCGTTTTGGTTTGTGTAACCACTCATTTATTGACGTTAAATTGAATATTTCACGTCACCTTTTACAAAGTGGGTTTATAACCCCGACTTTGATGACATGCCACGATATGCTCGGGAGCATCGGCAAATGCTGATCGACTTTTACGGTAAAGCACATGCCTAATTTTATCTCAGTATTCAACAATCATGAGGTGGCTTTGCATTTGCGTTGTCCACGAATCATCCGAAATTTGATCTCAACCGTGCAGTTTCATCCATTTTTTTGTCATGTAAATGCTGGCTTGGGTCCCCGTTTCCTTGGCTGTGCTACTCAAACATTAAGAAACGCAACAGGGAATTTGTTTGCCTAAAGGTGGTGTGAATCACACTTTTTTCATTGCCTGTTTTCATTACAGGAAACCCCCCTCCTGTTAGATGTGTAAATAATTTTATATGTATATATATTATATAAAAGTGCAGAGAGAGAGAAATATGAAAAATACTTATGGATTCAGCTGGAACAATGTCCTTCTTGCAGGTTCGATTCATTCTTCCAGCTTGTAAGGGAAATAAAAAAGCAGCGCGAGCATCAAAACTGCTTTTTTCTTTTCAGATGAAAACATTGGTTGAATTTTATGTATCGGTACAAATTAAAGTGAATTTTTAATTGTGATTTAATTATTGTATTTGGACCCGTTTTTTATCATTTGCTTTGGCACGTTTAATGCAAATGATTTTCATTATGCCCATTTATTATCAAAATATTCGTAATATTGAGCAATTCCTGCAGCAGAATTTTCTCTCGAGAGTGGTTATTTCCGTTTAATCGGAAAACCGTTATGAAAACACATTTCAGACTCTTTGGAAACCTAACGTGGAGTTGGTCGCGAGAAGAGGTGTTTGAAAATTTAAGAGATCGGCCTTTAAATCCTTAAAATGTGCTTGAGTTTATTTCAGTAAATGTGCTGGATATCGTGACGAGGCTTGTTTAACGTACAAATGGTAGATGTGAAGATCTGGTAGTGAATCTAAAGAATTTTTTAGGTAAAGTACCTAGACACTTAAATTGTAAAATATTGCAGGTATGTTTGATTTTTGTTTCAATGCCTTTACTATGTATTTTCAAGGACCAATGATGTCAAAGCTTTTCATCAAACCCGGATAATCAAAAGGTCAGTAACGGTTTTTTAACAGGGTCGATTCATTATTTAATGTTAGATGCTTACTGGTTACGCTATGCATCTGGCAGTCGGGGGACCCAAGGTTCGATACCCAACTGGGTTGGCAGTCACGATTGTGGTTTTCCATGAACGTTTCCAGGCAAATATCGGGGTAATTTCTTTAAATATTAGCTGCCGTCATTAATGATGGGATCCTTTTTTAACATTAAATATCTTAGGGCCTCTAAACTCGGACAAAATGTATACAATTATTATTTGGCACCAGGCACTTTTCCTTAACAACATTTAATAGCTACTTTGATAACAAACCACACCACTGTACTTGTAAAACACATGATTACATTATTGTCAAATTCTTTACATACAATGCCCAAAAATGAATAAATATGTTCTTAAAGAATTAAGTTACTTAAACATGATTGATACTTCAATTGGTAAAAATTATTAAATAGAATATGCACAAAAATATGTAACATCGACAATAATTACCATAGAAAATGGTCATATTACATCTGGGATTTTAGCAGCATGTATTGTAATACATGCACATTTAATTTATTTAAAAATCTTCGGAATCATCCACGTGCTTTAGTTGTAGCTGTTTTACATAATTATAAATTTTTAGTGCAGGTCCTAACTTCAATGCCAGTCCCGTTAACACGTCGTTTCTTTTCATTAGCAGTAGTGATTTGCCATCGATTTCCTAAAAGATTTAAGGCATTTCCATATTTATTAATTTGAAAATTCAATTTAAAATTACAGGCAGTCCTCATTTATTTCCAACTAATATTTCTGGTATTTTACAATGCATACCAGTAAAATAAGTTTGCCTAGGTTACGGCGCTCTTTATACGGCATTTCGCTATAACGGCCTTTTTTAATTATGGCACTTTTTCGATTTACGGCCCAAAAAAATTGCTCGTTTTGGATTGATTCGTTATATGGCTTTTCGCTTTACGGCCAACTTTTCCTGAACATATCTAACCCGTAAAACGAGGTACGGGTGTATAGTACAGATTAGACGTTACGTGTATTTGGATAATGAGGACTGGCTGTAATGAATTTGCAAAAGGTTCAAAATGTCACAGAGCTGTACCTGTTCACCAAATGCTTTAGCTTGATCTGAAAATCCAACAGAGCAAAAATACTTTTCTACATCTTCTATAGACCATTCCGTGGCATCTGGAACATTTGCCATCGATAGGTTTTCCTTGTTTTCGAGAAAACTGCAATGGAAAATTTGAAAATTGCTGCATGTTTGTAAACGGATATCATAAAGTTAGTAATCGTACAATGACTTACTTTTTATTAATGCGTATAGATGTCGTTCCTGAAGATTGCTTGTTTTCCTGAGGTTCAGGAACAGGAGAATCGCAAGGAGTGGGAAGCCCGCTAGCCCCGTCTGAAAATACGCCGTTGTTGTGAGGACTGCGGATTTACAAATTCAACTCTTGAAGGTAGACATTTTTTAAATTATTACCAATAGTGCACTTATTTGTCCCTGCGTCGTTTGTATCCATCTTCGCATCCTGCTCTTGTTTTTGTAGAGACATTACGTTAATTATATTTATGCCGTATATCCCATGTGGTTTTTCCATTGGTTCTGGCAAACTTTCAGTGTCTTCTTTACACGTTTGACAAACCCATTTCCCTGATGGTTTTTCGGATATTTTTGGCTTATGACAATTTTCGTGATAGCCCTTGTCACACAGATCACAAAACAGCATGCAGTCCTATAGATTAACACAAAAATAGATTGAAATTCTGGATTGATTCCATAAAAATGTTTGATTATTTTTACATAATCTTTAATTTGCACAACACGAGAGGAATTTCATACAAAAACTTACAGCATCTTCTGCTTCTTCGCAGATGGAACACGTTTTGCAGTCGATGCATTGCCATGGAGACATTCGTGAGCGTCTAGCCAATTCGGGTGAATAATCCATGCACGTTGGATGAGCTGAATTTAAGAAAAACATCAATGAACTTTCATGACCAACATGCAAGGTATTTACAAAAACAAGGTATTCTATTAAGTTGCTTTTGCATATCATGGTCAAATAAATCAGATATATTGATGCATCAAATGAAAACATCTTATAACAAAATTACAAGATTAAGATTTTATAATCATCCCAAATGAGCTTAATTGTCGAGGAAAAAGGTTCTCAGAATATTAAGATTGATGCAATTTGGAGTAATCAAATATGGCTAATTTCTTTTGAAATTATTGCATATACTTACAGTGAATCATATAGATGAAATATAAATATAGTTGCATGAAAATAATTACCCAATAGTCATACCATATAAATTATATTTGATGATCTTAAAAATGCTTTTCTTGGAGTGTAATTTTAAAAAGTCAGATTGATGCTATTTGCCAAAAACGTAAAAAGAATATATACTGCATTATGAAAAATGAGGATGCTATGAATGGTCGATCATTGGTTACATTTCCTTGTAAAAACTCCCCAAACTAAAGAGTTTATCAAAAAAAAATGGGAAATGCGGAAATATAAAAGCTAATTTTTATAAGATTCTTATAATAAAAATGGCAAGAAAAGATGGTGTGCATTCCGAAAGATCAGCTGATGCTATCCAGTTTATTTATTGATCCAGGAATGCTGGATACGCCCACATACAGGGCAATCCACAAAGGTCTTGTGCCTTTTGAAAAATCTCAAATTCTAGTCCCTTTTACAACCAAAATTCATGTTGGATTCTATCATTTAATAAGCTTTATTGTTGACATGTTTAGTAATTTTATTTTCTATATAATAAAAACTGCTTAAATATCTCTTAATATATTTATACGAGTATTTTGTGGAAATAGGAATGAGAATGTAAAAAAAAAACCACTGGTGGGAATTTGCAGTTGTTCAATTTTAATAGTGTGAAAGTACGAGAAAAAGCACTCAATGTTGACCTGCATTTCTATTTTCATATTGCATGCAGATTTATATAAGGGCCCTGCTAACTATGGGATAATTTGCATAATTTAAAATATAGGAAATGTACAGTGCTCCTTCAAATCTCTACATGATCTCGACATTATCCCAAGTACAAGTAGGGATAAGGGGATCGGGGGATAAGGGAAATCCGGAAACCTGGAAACCTGGGTTTCCCGATTTCCAGACTGATAGCATCATCACTAAACTACTTGGCTCGGTTCATGATGATTAGAATAATTATTGGTTGGTTGAAGTTTAGAGGTCCAAAGACAACCAGGGTCATAGAGGGTCTAAACAATGTCGGGGATATATCCAGTACACACACGTGTAAAAGGAGAGGAAGGAGCACAGTTGCAGACGATTTTTAGAGGAACTACCCCAGCATTTGCTTGGAAACAACTGTGGAAAACCTCAAAACCACAGTTGGGGTAGCCGACCCGGTCGGGATTCGAGTCTGGGTCTCCCGATTGCTAGGCGGATAGTGTCACCACTAAACCACCTAATTTTAAAGTTGCATTTTAAAGTTTGCAAAGTGTGATCGAATAATTAAGTAATTTTAATTATATATCTTGATATATTATATCCTAAAGGTTTTTACAATTCACCTCATTTTTCATATTCAGAATTTCCATTTTCCTGTTGGTATTTCTTGATTGCATAACTTTTGGGAAAGTTGGCAATGCAGATAATAATTTATGCCATACAATTATCTGTAATTATTGATTGCATAACATTCGTACTATGTAACCTTGAACTTAAGAAACAGAAAATTTGTTTGCTTCATCTACAGAAATTCCGCATACAGATGAGAGCACAGTTTATAATCTGTGACCATGTTTGCATGTTTCGATACCGCCGCGTTGTGATATTTTAAGTTTCTTATATTTGGAGTTAATCGTTACCTTTTGCATTGCAGTCTTTGCAAATAAGTAAGCTTTCTGGTTTTCCATTGCGGTTGCAAGTAGATGATAAGCAGTAATCGCATCGATTATTGCAATCTAGGTCTTCAAAAATTGCAGAGTCGAAGTTCTCCACAAAATCTGGGCCATGACTTTTCTTGAAACGCTACAATTGGTAATTATATATTACTTATACTTAAATACTAGCACATATCTACATGTCATATGAATTTTTTTTAAATATATATTTTGGAAATGAGGTTCTCTGCATGTGCTAGCTATGCAGATACACCAATATTAATTAAGCCTATTACATAGATTATTATAATATTAAAACCGTGTAGAGGTGCTCCTACCTTTCTAGACGGCCTCGACATTGTCTTTTTTTCGTAGTTTTTACTTATGTTATGGCAACACTTTTATCATTTCATTACAAGCATGCCAAAATATTTTAAAAACTTGTGACAATGCATACGATATTACGCACGTACTATTTAAACACGCTCTTTGCACAAAATGACGACGGTGCTGCCATCTGTGGTGCAATCTGAAAACACGATTAGGACTTTTGAAGGTTTGCCCAACTTCAAGGGGTAAATTTACACATAAAACATAAATTCGTTAAAATAAATGTATAGGACCATTGGGTAATCTTATAAAAACTATGATTTTGAACATATGAATGGTGAACATTTCTTAAACATGATTTATTTCCATGTAAAAGCTGAGAAGGCAGGTGGAAAATGTGTAAAGGGTTAAAATGCAAGCCGAGTGGAGCGCTGAGGCATAAATAGTTTGAACAGAAAAATTGACGATACCTGTTGCAAGATTTGCGACAATAAAATATATTAACCCGTTGCGATTAATCGTAGCAAGGAGTAAAGAGCCACTGCTTTGATAGACGCATCTGGTCAAGGCTTTCTTTGAACTGTGATCTGAAAATAGTTCAAAATTTTCAGTTTAGGTTTGTGGCTTCTGAAATGAATTATAAAAATTCAAAAAGTAAGAATATATGTACCAATTTTTGATCTTTTTAAAGACTTTCGTTGGAGAATTAAGGCTGGGGTTAGTTGCCTAATAAAAGCTGCTACTATGTCACCAACCAGTGAAGTTGCCAAGACCGCGGTTGTAAAACTTATCTATTTAAATGAAACAAAATTCATGAATGGGCATTATTATTTTCACCACTAAAGACCGGTGTAGCAATGAAGTTATTTACCACCCAAAACGCATATGCCATATTGGCCAATCTTCTGGAAGCTGCTTCAACATGATGTTCGGTGACCCAAAGAATTCCTATCAAAACAGCTGAAATTGTATACAGCTGTATAATCACTACCACCCACTGACGAATTGTTGATCTGAAATTCAATTTAAGATTAATTGGGTATTCGAGTTTTGGCAGTCCGAATTTGTGGGAAAATCTATTGCAAACCTTTTCACGGCAAGAAGAAAGTGCCCCAGACTCACGGCGATTAAATAAATGCCAACGTAGCCAATACACGAAAATACGCCACCTCGATTTACGTGTACGTAATGGTAAATCGCACTTTCCCACAGTGCTTCGCCGTCCTCGAGGATGTACCGACTGAAGCCGTGTACATTTAATAAATGCTGATATCCAGATATTAATAAAATTCCCATCCAAATGCAGTGCTTTGCATTCAGCAATATGCAAATCAGTGAAGCAATAATCTAGAAAACAAATATAAAAGCAAATTAAAATTTTGTACAAAGCTATTTTTGATAAAAAACAACTTTTTTTTCCAGAATTTTACCTTGGTGACAGCCAAAGTAAAAAAGAAATTCCAATGGATACCATATTCGGTGACGTGCTCGTGATAGCCTATTGCTTTCACGGCGACAAGTCTTCCAAACCCCAAGAGAAGAATGACGGCTGAAGACGAAAATGCAAGACGGATGCGGCTTCTACAGAAAGGCGAGAGAACACGTAAGTCTTATACAATTTCTCCAAATTCACATCTTGTTTCTCGTATATTAACGCCTAACGACCACTCTAGGAGTAGACATAATCACTCAAATTCTTTGACCGAGCTTCATGCCAAGACGGATGCTTACTA
>JAUJYV010001955.1:0-14529 GCA_033995625.1 Ophyiulus pilosus
CATGCCCAATTCCAGATATGCCCATACATGGTATTTTCCATATACAGTCGATTCCAAAAACATGATTCCATAGATTCTATATAGTTAAGCGATTCTTGGAATATAACTTGGAACTAAACTTGGGGCCTTTGGCTCCTTCTGGGTTAAAGTTGCCAGCCGCCTGTCCAGAATAAGCGGATTGGTGGCCGAAATAACCGGACCAAAAACATGTGCGAATGTACTGTCCGGATTTGTTCTGGACAATTTGTCCCTAAGAAATGGCTGCCCAGATTAACCTGTGTCCAGATAAAGCAGAATCGACTGTATTTCTTTAATTACATAACATTTTTGGATGTTACGTCTTCATCAGGTGCTAATTACAACAAACTGAAAAGTTCAACAGTTTAACCCAAAAATTAGTTAATTCCCATATTTAACGTTTGGGAAAGTAAGTTTCAATAAGGTGGATAAAATAATGCTCCATAGGATTGAATGCAGCTTTTACAAATAATGAATCCAACGAAATCTCTCTTTTGCCATCAAACACTATTGAAACACTAATCCCAAAAATAGAGGTGAATGGCCTCTATGTTTACAATGACAAGAACATACTTTGGAAATCAAGGCAACATGGATTTTATTTGAAGTAACATGATGCCAGTGATAAACAACAGGCTCTTTTACGCTTTAATTTCAAAGCGCCTGCATCAGCAATAACAGTCGATTAGCAGCCATTTGAAACACACCGAAAGCAGTGTTTAATGAGAAGTGTATAGCACCACATGTTGAAGGGGATCCTCAGGGATGTTGTTAACTGAGAATAAGGGCAAAACAATGAGGGAAAGACGTAGGAAACATCTGTGATAGTTAAAGAATAAAATGAGTAAAAAAATCGACGAAATCAAAAAAAAGGAAGAAGAACAAGGATGATGAAGGTAAAATTCAGAAAGTGATGATAGGGCCATGGTAAGGGAAGGAGGAATCAAGATTTAGGGCACTAAAAAAGCAAGAGAAAGTGTAGGGTTTCACCTGTTACAAATAAATCAAATATACCATCAATGGACAACACATACTGTGCCATGGTAGCGATGGTACGTTGTCCAGCAACTGACAACTTCAAGAGTTATGATGAGTTGTTTGTAACGTAGTTGAAACATAGGTTTGAAATATTCATTTTCAAAAGATTTCAGCACATGTAAGCTTAGAAAGACCACAACGAATACCTTGTGAATCAAGCTGAGTGTGATGCATACCTGATACCAGCAGCGTGATATACATACATAGTTGGGAATTATGGGTACTGACAGAGTGGACAGCAAGATTTCTGGCTTTTAGAACCTGGACACAGATGGTTATAAACACAGAAATTTATAACTTTTTTAATTCCACATAAACTAATCTGCATAAGGTTATCCAAAAAAAAAATCAACTATTTGGACTAATCTGGAATATCGAGGCTATGGTGTTTGGGATGATGAGTGGATCGAATATAGAAGAGGATGCCCCTACTGTATGTTGGTGGATGACCTAAATTATTGGTGCGATATGTTAATCTAGATGTGAAAAAGGCAGCAGACATCAAAGGGCATTCGAGGCCATGGTCTATGATGATGATGATGATGATGATGATGATGATGATGATGATGATGATGATGATAAAGCTTTGAGAAATTCAACATTTTTTAGAATCAGCTTGGAATTGCTGAGTACTTCAAGATGGAAAAACGATAATGCGTAAGGGTATAAGAGCACACACGATTAAATATAAAATATAGAACAGTAGAGATTGTCTAAAACTATAAAATTTCAAAACTACCACATGGACACGAGTACAAATGATGACAATTGCCAGGCAATTATTCGATAATTGTACTGAAGTAAGTACAATACTCCTCTGTTGAATACAATTAAACTGCGTGTTACAAACCAAGATTTTCATTTCCAAATTCATCTTAATTACATCACATTGAATGCACCAATAACTCAAGGAACCAGAAACTGCACCACAAGCAGGATTGCGCTAGCATTGGATAGAAGTTAAAGGAGGAAAACAGCAAGTAAAAGGAGTAATGAGGAAGAAAGAGGAAACGATAGAGGTAATGTTTCTGGGTATGCAAATTCAATGACACTGATCCAAAAAGAGCTTGGCTGCTTGGCATCCATTGTCTCTCCTCCGCAACGACTTTATGAAGGCAATTAATAAGACAGAAAACTCATTTCTAACAAAGAGCTCATTATCTGCTCTTCATCATGGCAAAATGAATGGAATTGGATCCAAATAGCGCGGCTAATTAATTACAAATTGCCGAGGCATGGTATAACAAACTGAACTTCCCGCTGACAACGGCCATCGAGCTCTTCGTGCCTAATTACCCATTCAGATACCTTGATGCAATTACCGTCGGCTGAAAACAGGCATAAACAAGAGGCTAAGTATAGAGGAGGGGCGGGGGCCAATTAATCAGATTAGGAAATAAGCCGGCGCAAGCGTTTCACGGCTTGTTGTCTTGTTTACGACGCAATTACATGTCGCACACGAGAATCAGACCAACCAAAAAATTAGGTGCTGTGGAAACCCGGTATGTGGGCACTTTTCTCGTAGTCCAGTAGAATGGACAATTTACGGAAAAAAGAATTCGGAAATTTATGCTTCATCGATGTCAAACCAGAATCGTGTAATTCAAGTATGCATGATCAGAGACTCAGAGGCGTAGCGAGGGGGGAAGCCGCCCTGGGCGCCAGTGGCTAGGCAGCACCAAAGGGGCGTCCAAAGTATTAAAATGGATTCCCGGGTGGAAAAAAACAAACTATGGGCCATGTATGGACCTATATGGATAATTCCAAATATGGCTAAAACAAAATTGGAAACGTCTGGACATACTATATGGCCAGATAAGTCGATAAATGGCCAGGTATGATCATATTCTCTCGTATATACATCTCCATGTATGGTCATACTGACCCATATATCTCCATGTATGGTTCATCAGTTGCTAATCAGTGGCAATATGTCGCTTATACATGGCTTAGTATTGTTAATAGATGAATAATCTGCTGCTAATTAAGCCACAAATCACCCATCATTTGTCAAATATGGTTCATATGTATGTATGTCGATATATAAGGTCAAGTATGGCCCATACATGATTGTGTATGGCCCTTCAAAGACAAAATATGGCCCTTCAAACGTCACCAAGTATGACCTTTCAAACGCCGCCAAGTATGGCCCTTCAAACGTCGCTAAGTATGGCCCATACATGGCTGTATATGATCCATAAATGGCTGGCTATACATGGCCCAATCAAGGGTTAAATCATCATACAGTATGCACTTTAATTGGATTGATTTCTCAATAGAGGACACTTAATAGGGAAAGTTCCTTCATTTTGGATAAATTTGAAGGAAATATCACGTATAAATAGTTTACTGCATATTTCCTTCAAATTGTACTCCATTATTCCTTAAAATGAAGTTTTTTAAACTGTGTACATTCAAGTATTATGACCCGAAACTGACCTGTTCAAATAGAATCAACTTCTCTCTTTCCGAATATGTCATAATTTTTAATCTCTGATTAACAAGTGGAGGGATTTGCCCAAGAATTTCTGTCCTAAAATGACCACAACATGTCTGGTAACTTTGGGCTAGGGTATTTTTTAACGAATATTCCTAGTGAAAAAAAATATATATATATTGCCAAACATGCTATATAGTATGTCCCATATTTTTCATATATGCATGAAAACTCCCAACGAGAATATTACCATATAATACAACAATATTTTATTAACAATGATGTTCAGGGCTCAGTGCAAGAGTAGATCTCGAGACCAATCCAATACGTTTTGTAATTGCTCTTTTTGCATTGTGTATTGATTTGTATTTTGTGTACAATCATTTCCCCCACATTAATGGCTTTTTATGCTGAGTATATAGGTAATAAATTGAATTGCATTAAAGATCTAAAACAGCGCGTCAGTGGAAAAATTGGAGGCACCTTTCCTTTGGTGCCCTAAACACGAGCTGCTGTACACTCTTGGTTGCTACTGAACATTCATAGAGCAGGTTAATGGGCAGGACAACAAGCCATTAACAGGCTATAACAATCCAAACCCTTCAAATGTACATTACAAGTGTAATTGAGTTTCGAGTGATTTTGGAGCTGATGCTGAAGTTATCTTCTAGTGGTAATTAGGTCCACGCAATGAAGCATTCCATTGTAGCTCTCCAGAGAAATTGTCATTTACTACAAAGTCTGCCAAATGGAGAGCAAGCATAAATACAGTTAGTGCCTTTACACTTTTTATGAACATAACCAGGCCTACTTGAAGCAACATGATGTTTGTTGAGTATTTTAGGTCATTTTGTTGCTGTAGTTTGTAGGGAGTCAGTTTTTTTAACTATAATGAAACTCTGGATCTCAATAATGGAGGACTTAGTTTGACAAATTCAAATTTGCCGCCACTTTCCTATAAGTGGCGCTGCATGCCTATGCCCTATAGCATGTTAGGGCACTTTAGGACCTATGAGGTCAAACTTTGTAAAGGAGATGACTTACGCTTTTGAGCCTCCTTCTCTTTTCTTTGAGATAGCTGGGATGCTGGTTGCTCCCAAAAAGTGTTAACTTAATTTTGTACATATTTGAAAATAAATGTTTCATTTAAATTCAAATATGATTTAGAGGTTAATTTTAACTTAAATGCCTTTTGCTGCAATTTATCATCGTTATCCTTCTACCCTGAAGGGTTGCTAAGGATTCAGCAAGATTGGAGTTAAGTTCTGTGCTGAACTTTCAACTCCAGGAGGATCACCAGTTTGGTTGAGATTGAAACCAGCATTCTGGGAATGACCCACCTCATGAATATTTTGGAAGATCAACTCTATATTTAGCAATGTCCAAACACCACTTGTGTATAGCGGAATATCAGTGTTATGGAACAGACATATTGGTCACTGGTGTTAAGGACAGAGTTGTATGCTTGTCTCTCAGTTCCAGGACATATTGCCAGAAATATTTTATTCACCCTCATCCTATCCAGGCTATCCTTGACCTACGACCACTCCATATTCAAGGCAGTGGAGAGTTTCAATAACGTCATTTTCGTACGCATATTGACCACTAGCAAATCTTGCAATGCAACGATGCACAATTTCTAATTTCTGAAAATCGGAATCGGGACAAATCGGTGAATCGGAACACTCATCGAACAGACCAAATACTTTGATTTGCCAGATCAGTAATTTTCGTAATATAGGCATTCCAAAACATCAATGGTATTTACACTACACTGCATCGAAACTAAACAGTTGGATAATAAGAAAACATTCATGAAGGCAATGAAGATGAAGGAAGTTATATGATCCTCATTTCTTGCAAAATAACATCTCAAACTGGTCATTGCATGGACAGGAATTTAAGCATATATTTCAAGTATTTCAAGGCTCATCCCTTAGATTTTCAAAGCAACCTACCATGATTTATCCACAAAGTCTGAACAATTATCTGGGGAAATCCAGCATCAACTGGTGTTTAACAAGAATTTCAAGTAGAAGAGACTATGGATATTTTATGAATCGAATTCTATCAAATCCACTGTACAATTTTAAAGTTTGACATTTTTGTGGATTGTCTCATTTCATCCCACTCCTGGGGTAGTGATACACTTCATAAATTAGACAAAATTATGAAAAACCATTACAATAACTTGCATTTATCATTGTTAGACTGAAAAAGGTAACTATATCACTGCGATTTTCATCTTTCATGCTAAACTAGTTCAATTTAAATTTTTTCTAAAATATGTTCTACTTATTTTTATTCATTTAGCTATGTTAACAAGTTAAAAATTATCAAAATTGACAGCAATTACAAAAGTGCAAATTCAAAGCTTGTTAAGTAAACGTGTCTCGCCTTGCCCCAGATCAGTTGTCTCAGTTTACCCCATACGGAGATTGCCCATCTAATCTTTAATTGCATCAAAGGCATTTAAATTTAACTAAAACGATATGTTTCTAATTATTTAGCAATAAAATATGAATTAATTAGCAACAGATAGGACAAAATATTTATGTAGAAATAACCGTGATTTTTCTAAGAAAAGTTTCATTTTACGACACAAAAATCCCACACAGGTTACATTGTGCACCATCTGTTTGCTAGTTACTTGCTACATACGAGTAGGTTGTCATACAGTAGCAAGTAAAGACATTTTAGATTAAATATCTCATGCCAATATCCAAGCTAGAACTATTTATTAATGTCACTGCCTCATCTTACCCCATGTCTCAATGCTCCCCAATCTCCCCTATTGTCTTAGCCACATCTCAACAACTTCAGTTGGCAACACTGATTGTTCTTCTCCTTGATCTTTGCAAACTGTAGAGCTCGTATCAGTGCAAATTCGTGGATTTCTTGATAATTCCTCTAAGAACTGGCCACGCCACTGTTTCACTGTCTTTCCAAACCACACAAATTAGGAACCGACTGTTTGTCTTAGCCACATCTCAACAACTTCAGTTGGCAACACTGAGTGTTTTTCTCCTCTATCTTTGCAAACTGCACAGATCTCGTATCAGTGCATCCTGGCAATTGTCTGGAAAACACAAAGCAATCCACAGACATGGGTTTTGAACCCAGATCTCCAGATTGCGTTACTATTAAGCAACGTATAGGCTCGGTGTCTTGACTGTCAACCAAGTCTTTGCAAACAGCGCACTGCCTTCAGTTTCCGGCGTATTTACCAGATTGCCGCTTATCTTCCACTGCAAGCCCCATGCCCCATTACAAGGCGATCTGGTAAGATAGTACGTCAAAGAACACACAGTAAGTAACTCTGCATCCGCTTCACGCCTTAATTAAGCTCGGATTGCTCATCACTAAATCTGTGCCCGATGTTCTACAAACTTTAATTACGCTCAGTTTCCCCATGACTACTTTTGAATGGTCTGCCAGCATTAGGGCCATGCATATCCCGGGCCCCAACCCCGTAAGAGGAGCGGGTGTTGTTAGCACTGGTGCTAATCTGACAGCAGCCTGGCAAAGGGCATGTTGGTTGCCAAGTTCATTACCATGGCATGCTCGGCCAGAGTTCAATGAGTCCACCGAACGAAAACAGGGCCTCTGACGAGTAACACAACTCGTAAAGGCGTCCATTTATCGATTTCGCCGCATGTCATCCTGACAGAATTGCGGGAAAATCTCGCCTCGCATTCGGCATCGACTTAATGGGCCGTGGAAATATCGGTGAGCACAAGCTTTAGTTGACGTGATTGGAGCAAGAGCTTCAAAACGTGAATAAAAATCCAATATAAAATTATCGCTTCAAGTTTGGGTTAAAGGTCAAGAGCATTTTCTCGTGGGTACCAGCACATGGTCGGAGGACCGAAAGATATATTGAATGAAATGAGCTATTTAAAGAGTGCGGATACGTTAAAAAAAAATCCGTAAAATGTACGGAAAACTGCCAGCAGCAGAATTAATGGTATCGTTCCGTGAAATGTGTTATCGTAATAATAAGAGATACTTCCATAAAAATAACGTAATACTACTATCAACATGACAGAATACTTCCACAATAGTTATGTCGTATTTTTCCTATATTTGTCACTAGATGTCACATTCAATTTTCCAATTATTTATGTTTTTTTGTAAGTTGGCATTTGCTTGGAAATAAGTGTGGAAAACACGGAAAACCAGTCAATAAAAGCATCGAAAAGTAGACAGCATAACCAGTATCTTAAATTATCTAGCTCACTGACTCAATAAGGTTTATTTCCACGTTATGTCGTGTTTGCGAGATACGGATTGTCTGTTTATATTCTTTGAAGAATTCTTATCGTAAAATTAAGTAGATGAATTACCTCTACAATAGTTGTGTAGTTTTTTTTCTATATTTGTCACTAGATGTCACATTTAATTTTCCAATTATATATATATGTGGGTTTTTTTTCTTGTAAGTTGACATATTTTCTTGGAAACAACTGTAGAAATCATGGAAAAGTTACCACGGATTGTCTGTTTATATTCTTTGGAGAATTCTTAACGTAAAATTACCTCTACAATAGTTGTGTAGTTTTTTTGTCTATATTTGTCACTAGATGTCACATTTAATTTTCCATTTACGTGCATTTTTTTGTAAGTTGACATATTTTCTTGGAAACAACTGTGGAAATCATGGAAAAGTTATCTTGGCGCCGAAGGTGCGTCCAAAGTAGTAAAATGGATTTGTTGGATTTTATATTAAATTGATTACTGTTGAACCAATGAGTTTAATAAGTACACTGTGTGTAATAATACATTTTGCAGATTTTTTATGAAGTTGTACAGTTAAGTAATTTCCAAATTCGATTTACTAAAAATTCATGTTATGTAAAGGTTTATGGGGCAAATTACTTACATATATGCAAGTAAAGCATGCATGAGGTGTTACTGTACGTAAATGTCAGACAAAGCGAAAATGCAGGCATCCATGCACGTGTAAAGAAAACTTGTCTACTTAAAGTTTGAGTCCTTTGAGTAAAAAAAATATTTCGAAACATAATTTTTTATTCAGAACACAATTAAATATTGTAAATTGCAAAGTGGCTTTAGATGAAAAGAAAACAGTTCGACATTTCAAAACATAGAAAGGGCGGACTCAGATGGGAAAGAATCGTTGGATCCTGATTTTCCAACTTTTCTCATGTAAGGGCACATTAAACAGAAACATACACAAAATGTATCATCTACATTCTCATTTGGGTTTTGTTCTTTGACATGTGTCCCAGTTACATATGTGCGCACCACCGTTAGTTTAAAATTCATACAGAAAACATGATCTTATGGTACAACGACATAATATAGCACATTTCTGAATTTATCATGCAGTATTTTTGGCATTTTCAAACGTACCATGGAAAACGGGAAAAAATGAATTACTTTAAAAAACCGCTTAAGCAGAATATTATCTGTACAAGTTCGGTTTGGAATTTTCTTTGTACGATTAAATTTTCACATGATTTCCTATTTCAGTCAAACCCCTCTCAATCGAATGATCCGCCTGTTTAGATGTAAGCAGAACAGCAAATGCTTCTACTCTTCTTAACACGAAAATGCTTTTAAGATTATTTTAAATGTATTTCGATCAAGAAAATCAATTTTATTTGAATGTCTTTTGAGGAAATATAAGATAGACGGATAGGAAACTTTATTCAACCGTTATGGAAAGCATCTAAAAAGTATTTGTTCGCATATTCCAAATAACCACTATCTCTTGTCACAATCGTGTCTCTGACATGCTATTGCTTTCTAAAAAAAATATTTAAAATATGTATATTAAATATACACTTAAAATGTGTTTAGTTATGTTTACCTGCAATGAACAATTTATAAATTGCAAAATGAGCCTTTACTATGCTTGAAACTATAACACTGTCATAGTAATTGTGGTATAATGTGGGAAAGTATTTATCATCTGATAAACCAGTGTTTTTTCAACTGGTATCCCACCAAGGGTCCCCTTGGTCCCTTACAGCCTGGAGAAGGGTCAAAACATTTTATCTAAAGCAATTTTATCCCGGGTATTAAACCGTGCATGAGCTTATAATTGCTACATTACATTGCCATTTATGGACCCTATTTAGCCTTTAAATGACCATATCCAGTCATATCTGAATGGCCATATATAGTCAATATGCACGTATTTATTAATTGAATGGCCATACATGGAATATCAGACTTGGGCAAATTGTACTCATGAGTAGGAGTACAGATTACGATAGGAATGGAATCATACTCTACAGTCTACAGTGTAAGTAAAGTACATATAATCAGTAGTCATATTGAATGACTAATCAGACTTTAGCAAATATGTACTCATGAGCAGAAGGGCAGATCATTACGAGTACCTGTGGAATCATACTCATGGATATGAGTACTGCTTACGAGAATGGCGTATTGCAAAAGTGTTGTTTTGGGAACTCAATTTATTTTAAACAATGTTGGTTTTATTACAAGTAGAAAGAATTAAAATTTAAAAAAATCTTAATGAATATGTGAACACAAAATAAACCTTAGACATCAGCAAAATCTTAATTAGTACAGAACATAAAGAACAGTACATCCGATAAAAAAGGATCATAAGTAGAAATGTAAAAATTAGGATACATTCACATTAGCTTTAGGATGACCCTCATTTCAAGTTACTCATTCTCGTTTCTCAAATGTATTAAAAGCGACTCAGATACTTAAGAGTATTTCTATTCATACTCGATTATATCAGTACTCATAATTTCAGATTCTGTTAATACTCAAGGACATTTGTATTCACCCATTGTATGATCGAGTGCATTATACTCATACATTTTGAGTACATTTGCATTCAATTACTTTTGCACTCGTACCTTTTGAGTAAATTTAGTATTCGATTACTCTTTGTACTCAGTGCTATTTTACTCATTACTCAAATTCATTCAATGTTCTCAATTACTGCCAAACATTGGAACGAATCAAACTTTTTAATTGCTAAATGTACTATTTGTAGATTTCGAGTTTCAATGGGCCATATAATCCAAGACCTCGCCTATTTTAGTCACTTTTTCAGTGTGCCGCGACAATTCCAGACCTTGTTCAGCGTGGCGTGAGTTGAAAAGGTTGAAAAATACTGCTGTTACACTTTGACCCCAAAATCTCTTTGCCACTTGCCAGACAATGAAAAGGCCATGCTGTATCCAGCAGCTGCTGATGAAAAGGTTTATAGAAGAACGTTGGAAATGTGAATTCTCCAAAGAGTCAAGGATGGAGTTAGGAAATGAATATTCTCCTAACCTAGCTCAAACGGCATATTTTAAGCCGAATTTAGGGCACGCAACCGAATTAAAGTGAACTTCGCAAGCATGCAAGTTCCGGCACGCCACAGTTTGTCGCAGTGGAAGGCAATAAATCAAACGACTCTGAAATAAGAACTTTACAAATTGAATTGTGAATCAGGAGAGGAAGCGGAACACCATTTCCATAGCTGAGCCCCAGAGACTGCGTTAATTCCGAAAGACAATCTGCATGATCCACCCAGTCTGAATAATGTGCAGTTGAACAAATCTTCTTGAACGGACAGGTTGAGCAATTGAAAGTGGCACATTCGCCAAAGGCACCCAAGCTCTGTTCTTCCAGGCAAATCAAACCGTTCCAGAAATGTAATTAGCACGCATAATTGAGCACAGTTACTCAGCCCACGCCTCTGTTGACCTGACCGAGTGATGAACACAGGGCATGGTATACATCGTGGCGACCATGTTTGACAGTGATTGAAACTGACATCGCCATTCAACAAACCACTGGCAACTAGCGCCAGAAAAGGCATTCGGAAAACAAGAAACGCAAATTACATGGAATCTTGCAGAACCAATGTGATTTTACTGACATGGAATACAGATCATCTGTCCGTCCTGTCGATTGCATTAGTTAGTTGATATCATGCAACAAATCCATATCCAAGGCTGTACATGTCATCACATTTTGTGAGGGATATGATTCCAGAATCTTGGAGGGAACTATTTTGACTATTATGCCTAGTACACACTGCATGTTTCATGAAACTGAAACAGGGTTTCACAAATATGTTTGTGATATGTGGATGCCCACCAGGTTTCTGCAACTAAGTTTCATGAAACTTTTGGCCAAAAAAACGTGTTTCAATGAAACATATTGGTGATCCATCAAGAGTCGGTAAAGATCAAAGGAAATCAATGAAACATTGTTTCATGGTTAAGGCGCTCCTACTAAGGCGTTAATACTCCCAAGCCCCCTATATAATATGCTTCCTTGCAAACGATGCTTTTACTATAGTGAACACAAAAACGATGTTCACCTCGTGGATAGCTGACACGTTATTATAGGTAAGTTTTTACGTTTTTAAGTAAAACAATATGTATATTTTGTGTTTACTATAGTAAAAGCGTCGTCTGCAAGGAAGCATGGGGAGTATTAACGCCTTGGTAAGAGTGCCTTAATTGACTAGCAAACAGGTTCTCAGTTCGAAATGCTTTTTTGATGTGGATAGATACAATTGGACAAACATCAATACAGAAATATGTTCATGAAACACACTTCAAAATCTTATTTTGCAGAAACTTTGTTTCAGTTTCATGAAACATCCCAGTGTGTACTAAGCAATAGAATCACTAAGATTTCTACTAAGTCTGGACATTCGCCAGGAAGGCTGTTCCATCGCCTAGTCGCATGCAAAAGAAGGACCAATATAGTAAGCATCAGTAATTTATACAAAAGATTAACAATCCTTAATAAGTGAACTGATGTTCTAAAATGGTGATGGGAAAGAATGAAAGATCCATATTTAGGTTCAAGTAACTAGTATGGACTTCATGCAGGCAGATCTCTCGAGTAATAAATGATTAAGGTTTGTTAATTATAATTTAAATAATTCAACGGCCAATTCTTAATAGGAAATACGGAAATACTTTAAAAATTCATGATGAGCTACCTGTGTAATGATTAGAAATTAAAAATTTACCTTAATTAAACAAAGTTTGAATCAACAAGAATCTAAGCGGGAAAATCCTGAAACACGTTATAAAATAAAAGAACTGCTTTGATGTAAAGCAGCGTAATTTGCACAATTTTGCGAGTATTACATATTGGCAAAGTCTAGTGAATGTTGATTGAAACAATAACCTTATGGCCATCGCTGTTCCATGTGAAAATATAACCTTTTTAAAATCCAGCCTTTTTTCAATTATAATGCAATTACTACAAAACGGAATTTTTTTATCATGTTGATATTCAAATAACAGCATTTTTGTTAACTCAAGGTGTCAACACAATGGAGGTATTAAAATTTAAATTCACATATACCAGACATAGAAAAACCAAATATTAATCAATATGTTTACTTGTATACAAGGAATAATAAATCGTGTATCAACGGAACAAAATATATACTGCAGATCGAAAAATTCGTTAAAAAAATTCTACGATATTTCCGATTATTCCCAGAATTCACAAATCCAATGTTCCTTTATGTAATGTTATTCTGTTAAACGTACCATAAATTAAAACACGCCAAATAAAAACAACTACTGTTTTTCCTATCGATAGAGTGCAAAAAATAAAAATAATTATTTTACAGTGCACCCCATCTGTTTTTAGGAAAATTGTGCCAAATTAAAAATGTCTGATAAACATAAAACTAATTAAGATAGGGTGGTAGAGTACAGGCATTTGCACATTGCAATCTTAAAGCAATCGTATGCAAAACATGCCTTGCTGCAGATCAATATTACCGTGTTGTGATGCTTGTAATGAGATAATTACTCAGTGCACGAATTACTACATACAGAATTTTAAAAGCAAAATCTGATTGAAACCACTGGAATCAATATTGTGGTACATGGATTATAATTATCGCTGGGGCCATGGAAATTTTCAACAAGGAAAAAACAGCATATTTCTGTATTTATATTCTGCAGTATATTTCTGCAGAAATTGTTCATTTTTCAAACAACTTCACAAAAACACTTCACGTGTCTAGAAGAGTTTTTTTTTTTAAATGCACAACAATAACGTTAAATATCTCTGGCAGAGGAGAAAAATATAGAAGATTTGGATAATGGTGATTATGTAAAACACCCTTTCATACCAAAGGATAATTCATTATAAACCTGGCTTGTTATTTATTAACCCTAAATAGAATTTAAAAAATTGTAACTTTAGTTATAAATTACATATTTATAACAAACAAAAATAACAAAAGCTTTCTTCAGCAAAATATGCATGCATAAGCGACAAACACGAATATCAGATATATTGAGGCTCAAGTAAAATTCATTCTGTGCTCTTTACAGTATATATTTGTACAAATTATCCCTATTAGCCAGACCATCGCACAGGCACCTGCATTAACATTTCATCACCAAATCTAAATCACCTACCCTCCTCTTTATAAATTATACCGAAATCATTCCCTTCCTACCAATAATTTTCTGGCAATCTGACTGGCGTATCGCATCGCCGGCATATTAGCCGAGCCGAGTCTCATGGTGCCATCCTAATTCATTTTGTATATTAGAATATACAGAGTGAGACATAAGGTGATAAACCTTAACATCCTTGATGACCAATTTAGAGTGTATCATTTCTGTCACACTCATGGAATGTTGGTAATTATTGATCTTTTGTAAAGGATCGACATATTAAAATAAAGCATCTGAATAAATACAGCACTGCAGTTGTATTTGTTTTTGCTTTCCTCTCAATAAGAGGGTTCGCTCACGGGTCGAGGACGGTGGGAATTTTTATGAATGGTAGAAATTTCTTAAGTGGGTCTCTTTCGGACGATTGTTTAAAACGAGAGCCCGTGTAGATTGTTGCACGTTAAAACCCCTTCGAGAAGGATTGTTTGTTTGCATGTTTGGTGATTTTTAATGTTGGCATATTTCTGGACCACAAGGGCTAAACACCAAGGCCATCAACTACAGTGGAACCTCGCATAACGAGTGATTCGCATAACGAGCAATATAAATTTTTAAAAAAATGACTCGCTTAACGAGCGTTTGTTT
>JAUJYV010001956.1:0-14516 GCA_033995625.1 Ophyiulus pilosus
GGGTGGAAGTCCCCCCTCGTAGGCAAAATTCCCAATAGGCCAACGTTAAAAATCAACAAACAAACAAACAAACAGTATGAGCATTCTCCTAAAATTGGGTACGACCCCCCCCCCTACCATATGGCATTTATTTGCTGACTGTAGGGTAATGAGTTGAATTGAATTGAAACGAAGGAGCTCGGTCGCGGCCGATTTTTAGAGGAATTACCCCGGTATTTGCCCGGAAACAACTGTGGAAAACCGCGAAAATCAGTCAGAGTAGCCGACCCGGTCGGGAATCGGACCTGGGTCTCCCGATTACGAGGCGGATAGCGTTACCACTAAACCACCTAGTTCGGTACGAAGGCTCGTGTGTTATAAACACAATTTGACGGCAATTACCTAAAAGATAGTCCTTAAAAGACCATTTTCATTGGTTAATCTGCGAAAAATACTTTAGGGTGCCCTCAAGTCTCCGTACAATTGGTCGTCTATTTTCTGGACGTAGACCGCTGGTCACCGGTCCAATCGATTATTAATAATTACCAAATCCGTGGCTGTTTTCATGGCTTGTTTTATGATGGTATCGTTGACGAGGACCAAAATATTGGAGGCTGAATACATCAGTTCTGATAAAATAGGCGAGATATCCTTGCCTCTGCCTGCAACATAAAAATGAATGTTATCGCATTAGATTATAATGCAGTGATCAGTTGCACCAATAGAGAGTTTGAGCCAGCCAACGCCTTAACGTTAACCTTAATGTTAACGGGAGGAAGGGAGGAGCCACAGACTGCACTATCTAATGAATTAACTGTACACCATGCTCACTCATGACGTTCATTGGGTAGTTAAGTCCGTGGCTCCTCCCTTCCCGCCGTTAAAGTTAAGGTTAACGTTAAAGCGTTGGCTGGCTCAAACTCTCTAGTATCAAATTAGTTTAAACATTAATGAGCATTAAACTTTCTTTCGACAGGTCACATGTTTGACGACTGCAGATTTTCACCTACTGTCCATACGGTTTTAGAGTTAGTTTTACCAGCAGAGCAATTGACTATCTACGTCTAAGCTTTATCCGACGATTAACTAACGTCTGATTAAGCGTTTACAGATGCAACTAATGTACAATTACTGAATTTTTACCTGCTACGAAATAAGACATCCATTTCAGTGCAGCTTCTATTTCGCCGATTAATTCCACGTTGTCAGTGACGAAATCCTTGTACTTTTCGTACGTGTTTCTTAAAATTGAACACGCCATTTGATAACGCTTCAACTGCTTATTGATTTTCACGTAAAACGTAGATATAATATTTAAAAATTAATAATCAAACATCTTATCTGCTGCTCGTATAGTTCGCAGACGACGTTGTGCTGATACTGCAGCGCCATCTTCAGAGCATCTTTGGCAACTTGGATAGCCGCAGAATGGCACACGAATATCATTGGTTAGTTTTGAAGACTTTTGTTAAGAGGGTGTCAAGTATCCCTATTATTCATATAATGCAAAGCATTGGTTTTTAATACTGCAGCGCCATCTTCACAGCATCTTTAGTAGCGTGAATAGCCGCAGAATGACACACGGATATCATTGGGTTATTTTCAAGACTTTGTTAAGAGGGCGACAAGTATCTTTATTATGCTTATAATGCAAAGAATTACTTTTTGATACTGCAGCGCCATCTTCAGAGCATGACTTGGATAGCCGCAGAATGGCACACGGATATCATTGGTTAGTTTTGTATACTTTTGTTAAGAGGGCGGCAAGTATTCCTATTATGCTTATAATGCAAAAAATTGCTTTTTGATACTGCAGCGCCATCTTCGGAGCATGACATGGATAGCCACAGAATAGCACACGGATATCATTGGTTAGTTTTCAAGACTTTTCTTAAGAGGGCGGAAAGTATCCCTATATTGCTTATAATGCAAAAAATTGAATTTTGGATTATAATTAATGTTTTTAATGTTCCATTATGTACAAATTGATCAAAATGTGTATAATATTAGCATAAATCCATATAATAAATAATACAAAAATTTATAACAAAAATTCAATGAAATACAATGAAAAATTATTTAGTTTTTTGAAAACATGTGTGTATGTTGAGCATTATATAAAGCATATGTTATAATAATAACAACTTAATCAATCAATGCTAATTTGACGCATTGTTGATACTGTCAAACGTAGGAAAACATCCCATTTTTCAATTTTGATAGGCTCTTGTTTGGCACATGTGGTCGCTTAATGTTACGTCCTAACACCGGTGGTTATGACCGATAAAAGTACTTTTCAGCATTTTTTACTGCGTAGAAAACAGTTGGAAGTTTTCACAATTGTCATTATTAACCATTTTTCAGGCGAAAGTTTACCGAATAGAGACTCGTTCGCACCAATGAAGTTGAAGCAAAATTTGCAAAGTTGAAACAGGTGTGGAAAAAAAACGCACCAACTTCCCACATAAATATTCACAAACAGATAAGTCATTTTTGTTATTTTTATGCATCGTGCTATAAGGTAAGATATTGCAAAACTACTTGCGTGATAATCGGTGATTGCAGATATTAAAATTAATTAATATGATTTAATTCAGAATACTAAATAATATGTTTTCCCCAAACATATTTAAACCTGTTGTTTTGCTAATTAATGTTAAATTAGATGTGTTGTATTTGTTTAATTTGAATTAAATTAATCGGTTTTATCCATCAATAGAGATAACAGAGAGTTTGAGCCATACAACGTTAACGAAACGATAACGAGAAACAGCGCTGGCGGCTCGGAATGTCAAGGACTACCCTATACGAAGCATGGCATTCCAATCCCATTCCGGGCCGCCCGCTCTGTTTCTCGTTATCGTTATCGTTATCGTTTCATTAACGTTGGCTGGCTGAAACTCTCTAATGAGCCAACCAACGCCTTAACGTTAACCTTAACGTTAGAGGCGGAAGGGAGTTACCAGTTAGTTCATTGGGTAGTTCAGTTCGTGGCTCCTCCCTTTCCGCCTCTAACGTTAAGGTTAACGTTAAGGCGTTGGCTGGCTCAAACTCTCTACTCTCTAATGAGCCAACCAACGCCTTAACGTTAACCTTAACGTTAGAAGCGGAAGGGAAGAACCAGTTAGTTCATTGGGTAGTTCAGTTCGTGGCTCCTCCCTTCCCGCCTCTAACGTTAAGGTTAACGTTAAGGCGTTGGCTGGCTCAATCTCTCTATTGATATATTAAATAGCGAAGTTGCGAATGACAATTTAGTTTTTATTCCACAGGCTGAAAGCACAATTAAGTATAATTAAAATTTCAGTGAAATTTCAGAAAAGACATCGATTGAACGATGAAAACTCGGTTAATTCATCTGCTGATTTCCACATTTTTAATCTGGTTAACCGAGACTAAGGAAAATGCTTACACTTCGGTTGAATCCATAAAAGCAGCTCTGAATTTAGATATGAAAATTTCAAGTTTTCTGCGAACAAATTTGAAAGATTTAGTAGAATACGTGGAACTCGTAGAAATGTAAGTCAATCTACTCGTATAAATTATTTCGATAAATACATGCATATGGGACTTATCTAAAACTGTATCTGAACTGTATAGGTATCTGAATGAACATGAAAGGATGGAAAACGAAATGAAATCCGCTTTTCCTAATCAAAAACAGGAAACTAGGGACGATGGAAATATTAATTCAAAGCTCGCTAGAAATCCTTTAATTGCGTTTCAAACAATTAGGAGGATGGTTGTTGATGTCCACAAATTATCAACAAGGTTGACCTTCATAGCTGATGGTAAAACAGAATAATTTCAATGGCAAAAGAGACACTAGATGTGGTCACGGATTGGATTTAAACCTCAGACTTGGCAAATTGTACTCGTTTATTCAAATTCATTTAATGTACTCAAGTACTTACCAACACTGGCTAGTACAATTAAGATGAAGGTCACAAAGCGAGCAGATGAGCTATAAACAATTAAATTTGGATACGATTATGCAAATTAGAAAGGTTAAAATCCATTCCATGACAACTGTTACTGTTGCTCTAAATGAAAATGTTATTTAAGGTGTAACTTAAGGTTTTTGTTGCATTAAATTCGTACAGGTTTATACGATTTAGTCGAAGATGACGTTAAGAATAACTCTGACGTAAAAGTGACTTACAATGAAGATTTAGTGGGTGCAGCTACCGGAATATTAAGACTACAATCGACTTATCACATGTCAGCCAACGATTTAATCAACGGGAAAATCCAACATTTGAATACCTCTAGCAGATTAACCGGTTGAAAAATCTTGTACTACGTTAATGTCACATTATGTGCTTTTGTACATATTTTAACGAGTGTTAATGACCAATTTTTAGTTTCAGATTGTCTGATATTGGCTCAGACAGCCAGAGATATGAACGCGTTGGATTATTACGTGGAATGGAGGGAACAGGCTGATATACTATGCAAAAGAAAGGACATTGGGAAAAAAGGATGTTGGCAACTTACAGAACCCTTGCTCACGGAGGCCATCTTGGAGGTTTCTTTTCTGAAAAAATCATTAAGACTTTTAAAAATACGTCTTTATTACTTTATATCATAGTTTAGTCTGTACAGAGAAGTACATTATTGTTGAAATTATGCAGAGCACGCTGTGTTTAACACCAATTAACTGAGTTTAATTAACCAGCATAAGCACAGTCCACAAAATATGGAACAAGACTGATGGAATACAATCTAAAACAGAACATTGGGACTCTGGCACGTGAATTTCGTTCCATTAAATGGAACTTCGGCGCGTGAATGTTGCACGTATCTCCAACAGTTTTCGGATATTACGAAACTAGGTTTTTAAAAAACAATGGAACTGTGACGTCACGGTCGCGTGCAATTTTAGAAGAGATACACGTGCCGTTTTTTGGTCTCGCGCGTTTTTAGAAGAGATTCACGTGCTGCTTTTTGGTCTCGCGCATATTTAGAAGAGGATCACGTGCTGTTTTTTGGTCTCGCGCGTTTTTAGAAGAGATGCACGTACTGTTTTCGGTCTCGCGCATATTTAGAATGGATTCACGTGTTGTTTTTTCGGTCTCGCGCATTTTTAGCGTTCTATTGTTCTTTTTTTTTTCTTCAAATATTTAAAAAAAAGGAGTTCCATTCAGTTCAGTTTAAGCTTAAATATTGTATTCTGCGTAATCCAATCATTGTTAAATATAATTTAAAAACATCTCAGAAATGACGTTCTGCTGAACTTTTAGTTTGATGCTCACTCCTCTCAATCATGTTCTTCAACTTCCAAACATTTTAAATTTCAGCATGACGAGACGAGAAGCTTGTACGTAAAAGGTCAGTTAGTTTCTAGAAGCATAAATTAAGCATTGTTAACAGTATAAATTATATTGACAATTTATATTCCCTCCCATAGAACTAAAAAAAGATCCTAAATATCATATGGAATCGCACGTGTTTCCCAAAAAACTGCAGCAAGTTTCTGCTGCCGATCAAAGGATAACCATCAATGAAAAGAAACTTCGTGGGCCTAAAAATAAAAATTCCTTGTGTTTCATCACTAATGAATTACTGGTAAAGCTTTCTTGAGATTCTTGAGATGTCCAAACTTATTGTTTCGTAAAGTCAAATGTAGAAAATAATTCATATGTCTGATTTCAGAGTGAAACAGAGCGCTCTAAGTTATTTTGCTATTATCTGAAGAACCCTAATGATCCCTTCGTCACTCTTCAAAGATTCAGGATGGAAGTCCAGAGTAGAAAACCTTTGATTACAACAATTCATAACGTAATAAGTGAAGAGGAAGCCGAGTTCATTCAGGAAGAAGCCAAACCAGTGGTAATGTATGCCCTATAATATGCCTCCTGACCTGTTGCTGGGCTTATGTCAGTTAAATGAAGTTTGGTCCTTTTAACTTACATTTTGGTCCCTTGGCTTCCTTCTGTTGAAGCGTATTTGGTACCTAAAGAAACCTAACTCAAAACCTAAGTTATGACAAAAAGCTTCCGTTTATAAGATTTTATTTATATATTTTAACAGTTGGAAAGATCGATGGTGACTAGTGAATATCCAGACGATTCTGATTTTAGTGAACACAGAATCAGTCAAACTGGATGGCTCACTGATGATGGTCAACTCGCGACCTTTTCTAAGAGAATTAGCCGAATCACCGGCTTAATCACCGACGGTGACAACTCTGAACTTTATCAGGTTATCGTTCAATTTTTTTTTGTATTATATCAAAATTGTTATAAGATAAATTTCAATTTTATTCATTTCAAATTCAAATTATAATTGAACAGGTGGTTAATTATGGCATCGGTGGACTGTTCAGTCCTCATTACGATGCTTTGGACAGTGTGGAGGAATTTGAAAGACAACTGGTTAGTATATTATAGTTGCACAAAATATAAACGTAAATTAACATTAACCTGTGATTAAACTTTACTGCTCCTTTAGAACGAGAGTGATTACATGGGAAATCGAATGATGACATTTATACTTTACGTAAGTTATCAAAACTTTGGTTTTGAGTATTTGTAAACTATTAATCTGAAGTTGTAGTTGATGTAAAATAATTTTGATCTAAAATTTTTAAACTACAGTTGAGCGATGTGGAATTAGGAGGAGCAACTTACTTTCCAAATGCCAATGTCTCTGTTTATCCGAAGAAGGTAACTATTTTAATTAACTACTTATATTTTAATATTTGAAAGATATTTACAACGAATTAAACTTGTTTTACTGTTTAGGGTTCGGCAACGATGTGGTACAATTTAGATGATGCAGGAAAACTAGATGAAAGTAGCTTTCACGGTGGTTGTCCAGTCCTGTATGGGTCAAAATGGAGTAGGATTAATTTTATTTCACTTTATAATTCACCAAAAAAAAAATATTTCATTCAGCATTCTTGTAAATTATCTATTTTTTTCAGTTGCCAATAAATGGATTTTGGAGAGAGGACAACTTTTCAGAAAACCCTGCAATGTCAAAACGCCATCGTGAATATCTGACAAAATCTACAGAGGTTTTTTTTCTGAATGTGAGCAGTTTTGGGCAGTAAATAGAGAGTTTGAGCCATCCGACGTTAACGAAACGATAACGATAACGATAACGTTAACGAGAAACAGCGCGGGTAGCCCGGAATGGCATGCTTCGCGTAGGGTAGTCCTTGACATTCCGGGCTTCCCGCGTTGTTTCTCGTTGTCGTTACCGTTATCGTTTCGTTAACGTTGGATGGCTCAAACTCTCTATTGAGTATATTCAATGAATTTGAGTAAGGAGTAAAAGAATACAGACCACAAAGGGTAATTTCAATATAAAATGTGCAAATGTACTCAAAACGTAGGAGTACAAAGTACTCGTTTGCAAAAATGTACTCAGTAAATGGAGAGTTCGAGCCATCCAACGTTAACGAAACGATAACGATAACGGTAATGATAACGTTGGATGGCTCAAACTCTCTAATGTCCTCGATTATTAAATTAGAGTGCGATTATTTAATGGTTTCTGCTCGTAATAAAACCGACGGTTTTAAAATAAATCGAGTTCAGTAAGCGATACTTTTGCAATCCGCCGTACTCGGTAATGAGTACTCACGGATATGAGTACTGATGACCAACATCTGATTACAATACTACTCGATACTTTGGAGTATGATTCCCAAGATTCCACGGGTACTCGTAATCAGTAATTCTGCTCTCGAGCCCGAGTTTTATTACTCATTTCATACGACTACTGATTACGTGTACTCTATTTATACTAGATTATGTCAGTACTTATAATGATGAGTACAATTTGCCCAACTCTGCTTGACACTAAACTGCTTTGTTCAAGGTCTTTACTTTAATAGAACTGTTAGATAATACCACATAAAAATCACGATCATTGTTAAATTTGAACTTTTATGTAAAAACAGGACAACGAATTCTTTAGTTTTTATGGTTTTGTTGTCGGTTTTTGGTCAAATGTTTGCTTATTGCGCCTCTAGGGGTGGCCATGCAAATCTAGGCGAAAATAAGGGTAATTTGCCATTCTGATGTGCGTCACACTTTGTACCAATTGTGTCCTAATAGTCCTCTCTTGTGACAACTACAAATTGTAGGCAATTTGACTAATTTGTGGGCTTTTGTTGGAGTTGTGAATCGATGTCATTGAAACCGTTTCCTCAGGAAACTCCCCTTTTCAAAACTTTTACTATAAATTAGTCGGAATATCCAACGAACTTTATCACAATTTATTGGAAACTAATACACGAAAGTTAAGTTTGAAAAATCGTCCTACATTTTACCATGAAGTTCACTTCCGTTTTAATCTTGGCTGGATTCATTTGCTTGGTTTGTGCAGTTTTTGCGGTAAGTTTTTATCAAAATCTATCTACTCGAAATGGTGAAAATATTTGTTCAAATAACCAAAAACTTTGAGTTGAAAATGGATGTTTTTTTGAAATTTTAGATAACTTTAAAACTTGTACTCGGAATATTTTATAAGCTTATCCGTGCTAAATTAAATCATAAGTTTTTATAAAATTTTGTTCAATTACTTTGATATTTTTTGGTAATTTTTAAAATTCTTTGAAATAAGATTACTTTTAATGTTTTTTGATATTTTGCATGCAATAAAAAATATATAAGATTTTGACAAGATAATGTTTGCGACGCTTTTTTGAAGGGCCTTAGAAAGTGTGGAATTATCATGAAATTTTGTAAAGTTTTTAAGATATTTTGAAATTTTGTAAAGTTTTTAAGATATTTTGAAATTTTGTAAAGTTTTTAAGATACTTTGAAATTTTAAAAACTAATTTTAAATATTGCTAATTACAAAACATGTGCAAAATCTTCTGTGCTAAAAACTCTCAAAAGCAATTTAAAATTTCCTCAACTATTTAAATAATTTGCTACTTTTAATACTTACCAATAATAACATTTAATTAAAATGTTGGCAACCCTGCAAAGCACGAATGCATGGCAGGGAAGCCCACATTTTGAAGTATCCATTGAAATCCAATCCATGGCTTTAGCTAATCTACTGTCTTATTAACAGAATGCTGAGCAAGCTAAAGGTCAGCAAGCTCAAGCTCAGCCTAAACCAGGTCAAGGGTCAGCAGGTCAAGCGGCTTCAGGAGGAAAACAAGAACATGAAGAAGAGGATGAGGAAGAGACCGAAGAGGATGAGAAAGATGACCATCCAGCTCCATCAGCTGGACAACAGGGACAGAATGGACAACAGGGTAAAAAGTCCGTTTCCGGTGATGAATCTCTGATGCAAACACTGGTCAGTGGTCATCGTCACCGCCGTTGTGCCACCACAACAGCAGCACCAGCTAGCGGTTAATGACAGGAGTCTTTATTTAGATGCTAAAACCCACACGAAGCATCTATAAACTTATCTGTACCATTTAAATGTAGACAAATTAATAAATGGAAATGAACATCGAAATATTTTTGAATTTTTAGTAATTTAAGTTACAAAATATGTGATCTCATGTAGCTGTGGTCAAGCCGAAAACAAGTATAGATCGACATTTTGGTCATCCTTATGTTGGCAAACTTGCAAAGCACGAATGCATGGCAGGGAAGCCAACATTCTGCAGTACCATTGAATGTTAGCACGCTTTCCTGCCATGCATTCTTGCTGTGCAAGGTTGCCAACATTCTGGTTATCCAATTGTTGGCAATCTTGCATAGCACGAATGCGTGGCAGGGAAGCCAACATTTTGCAGTAACAAATGGATGTTAGCACGCTTTCCTGCCATGCATTCGTGCTATGCAAGGTTGCCGACATTTTGGTTATCCTAATGTTGGTAATCTTGCAAAGCACGAATGCGTGGCAGAGAAGCCCACAATTTGCAGTAGCAATGCATTTAGCACGCTTTCCTGCCAAGCATTCGTGCTGTGCAAGGTTGCCGACATTTTGGTAATCCTAATGTTGGCAACCTTGCAAAGCACGAATGCATGGCAGGGAAGCCAACATTTTGCAGTAACAAATGGATGTTAGCACGCTTTCCTGCCATACATTCGTGCTATGCAAGGTTGCCAACATTCTGGTTATCCAAATGTTGGCAATCTTGCATAGCACGAATGCATGGCAGGAAAGCCAACATTTTGCAGTAACAAATGGATGTTAGCACGCTTTCCTGCCATACATTCGTGCTATGCAAGGTTGACGACATTTTGGTTATCCTAATGTTGGCAACCTTTGCAAAGCACGAATGCATGGCAGGGAAGCTCGCTGGCATTTTGAAGCTATATGTTTTACACTTTATTGTATTAATTATTTATGTTTGTTTTTGAAAGATAAGTAAATAAGGAAATAATGAAATTCTCAGTTGATAACGTCTTATAAGATATAATATCACCTCTTAGCCTCTTAACAATTATAAACTGGTAATAACATTAAAGTGAAATATTAGTTTTCATCGAGGTCAATGGTTCAACGAACTTTAAAACAACCTCTTAAGTTTACTGAAAATAAAATCGTCAAAACTTGTTATTAGTGAATCTATGTAAGAAAATAAACAAGACAGCATACTACGTTCAGCGCATTTTGGTGTTTAATTTATGAAAGCTACATTTCTGAAAATAATTTTTAATAACAATAGCATCGTCATATTAAGCCCATTATAAATTTTATTTAATTTTTTTCAACATAAGCGAATTTCAGAAACCTCCCAAAAAACAAGATTGGAGGAAAAAGTTAAATTGAGAAATAAATTAAGTCATCGGATTAGCAGAACATAACTTTTACATACGCAATTTTATGAATTTTTGAAAAATATACATGTATAATATTCGTAGGAATACACATATGGCCATAAACGTGGTTTTTTAAATTTAAAAGGAAAAAAAAAATAACTTGAAAATGTTTTTAGCAAGTGTGTGTGTAGAGAGAGAGAGGGGCAATAATGCGAATAACAATAATAATAATAATTATACAAAGAGGACAAAAGTGATTTTCACTGTTTATCAATAGGGATGACGTGCTCTTTGGGTCCTTCCAAAGCTGGTAAAGGAGCTTCAACGGTCAAGATGCCATCTTTGGAAAGCGTGGACTTGATTAGCTCTGGATTCGTCCCTTTTGGCATCAGGAATTCACGGTTGTATTCGCGGTACACCGATCGATTTTCGCTTTTTTCCTCGTGTTTGGCATGCACCTGCAGAAAGAAAATTAAAACATGATTTTAGACAATTATCACACGCACAATTTTCAACAGACAGACAGACAGAAATTTCAAAATGGACAATATGCTTTCTTCCCACTTTAAGTTTTCCTTCCTATTTTTCCCCCAAATCCAAGGTTTCCAATTCAGATCCAAGTTTAATGTCTTACCATCGAAAAGGCTATTTTCGTGTTTTTTGTATAGTCTGTATTCGTATAGTTTAGTATTCCTGTCTAACGATTTTTAAACAAATTTGAATTAATGCGCCTTCCTGCTTTTATGGAATTATTGTTTGTTTTCAAAATGTGTCGCTAGATGGCGCCAGGCTCTCCACGATGCGTCCAAAGGCGAAATAGAACCGTTTAAAGTTTACAAAACGAGTCACTAGATGGCGCCAAGCTCCCATAAAATACTCAAAATAGAACGCGGGTAAAATTCGAACTTCGGTTCTATGGCCATTGATGATGAATTTTTATGCAAATTTACTCAATTTTAGTAAAGTTAAGACGAATTTTTTAAATATTTATGCTAGAAAACATGGCCTTTACACTATAGTTAATGATCATTTACGGACAAGAATGCCATGTATGAGTAAATCACTAAATACCTAAATACCTAAGTGAATTCAACGTTGGTATAGTTGCCAATCTAGTTGCCAAATAGTTGCAAGTTTTAAATACTACATATGTGTATTGGCATTAAACGTTTTAAATTTACTTAAAGATTGTGTTTTATCTCAGTTAATAAACGAGTAAATAAAAGCATTGTGCACTTATACAAATTTAGGCAGACATTGGACTAGTAGCTATAAAAGACACGCCAACGATTTTTGATAAGACGGGTGAGTTCACGTTTTATTTGTTAATGGTTTACGTTATTAATAATCTCATCGATGGCGTTGTGGCGTTTGGGTGGTATTTCAAACATCCTTGACCAAAAAAGGCGCTAATCGAGACCATTCTACATTCCCTAGCCTGCTGCCTGTGGTGGCAGTCCTTCTCATGGCTGCATGTTGCAGATGTAAGTAGGCGGAACGTGTATAAGTAAGAGAGAAACATTTTGCAATGCTCTCTCCCTTAATAGAAAAAAAACCCGGGGCTGTCATCGATTTGCGAAGATTGTTTTTAACTTGTTTACCTGACCCAAATCATGAGCGGCTGCGAACGAACGGCTTATTACGAACAGCAGCGAAATTTCGCATCTTCCTATAAATGTCGACAAATTCTGGGACGAAAATTTGCTTCAGGACGATTTTGAGCATCACCGTAGAAACCAAAACGGTACACATCACCCAAAATACTACTCAAGTTTTATTAAGAGCTACTAAATTGAACTTTTGTTTTCCTGGGTCCTAAGAGAAAGCTTTACCGTATAACTTTATTAATTTGCTTTTCCTATTAATAGAGAGTTTCAGTCATCCAACGTTAGTGAAACGACAACGATAACGAGGATGCCATTCCGGGACGCCGGCACTATTTATCGTTAACGTTGGCTGGCTCAAACTCTCTAATGACTAGTCGTCAAGCAGTTGAGTTATGGTTGGTAAGCCATGTGACAGACAGTTTTAGCATGCCAACGTCTTTATACTCACCTTAACGTTAGCGGCGGGAAGGGAGGTGCCACGAACTGAATTACCCAATGAACTAACTGAACGTCAGGCCGTCCTCCCTTCCTGCCTCTAACGTTAAGGTTAACGTTAAGGCGTTGGCTGGACTAATCTCTCTATTGAGCCAGCCAACAGAGAGTTTGAGCCAGCCAACGTTAACGAAACGATAACGATAACGAGAAACAGTGCTGGCGGCCCGGAATGTCAAGAACTACCCTATGCGAAGCATGGCATTCCAATGCCATTCCAGCCGCCAATGATGTTCCTCGTTATCGTTATCGTTTCGTTAACGTTGGCTGGATCAAACTCTCTAATAGGGAGATTGAGCATGCCGGTCGTCTTAACGTTAACCTTAACGTTAGAGCCGGGAAAGGGAAGAAGCACACATACGCACTCCTGACGTTCAGTTAGTTCATTTGGTAATTCAGTTCGTGGCTCCTCCCTTCCCGACGCTAACGTTTGGCATGCTCAATCTCTTTAAACTCTCTAATAAAGAGTTTGAGCCATCCAACGTTAACGGAACGATAACGAGAAACAGCGCTGACGGTCCAGAATGTCATTGGAATGTCATGCTTCGCATAAGGTAGTCCTGACATTCCGGGCCGACAGCGCTGTTTCTCGTCATCGTTATCGTTATCGTTTCGTTAACGTTGAATGGCAACGATAACGATAACGACTAACAGCGCTGGTGGCCCGAAATGTCATTGGAATGTCGTGCTTCGCATAGGGTAGTCCTTGACATTCCGGTCCGCCAGCGCTGTTTCTCGTTATCGTTATCGTTACCGTTATCGTTTGGGTAACGTTGGATGGCTCAAACTCTCTAGTGTTAACGAAACGATAACGTTAACAAGGAACAGCGCTGGCGGTTGGAATGTCAAGGACTACAGTATGCAAATCAAAGCATTCCATCCCGCCATTACCGTTACTGTTATCGTTATCTTTGGCTGGCTCAAACTCTCTAGTGTTCTCGTCGCCAACGTTTCGCCAACGTTTCACCAACGACTAGTGAACTATCCAAACACGCCAATTCCTTTGTTTACAAGTGACGAATGGCTTAATTGGGGCCATCGCCTTCAACGGCGCCCCACAATATCGATTTTGAGAGAGAAGGAGGGCGCGAGCGAACGGTGGCAGTCTGTCTCTTCGCCTTATTTTTCACGTGAATTTATGGAAATGGTGTTTTTCCCAAGAACCAATCGATAGAAACGACGTGTAATAGCGTGTGTTGAGACCGGTCTACGCGTCCCCACGGCAGGAGCCCCATGTACCAACGATATTGTTGAACGAGGCCCCTGCAGAGTAGACTGCACACGCGTTGGGCTTAGACGAAATTGATTTTCCGATAACAAAAGCGTGTCTTAAGTGGGTCAGGAGTAGTGAGTACGTGACACGACGTAACTTAGCAACCGTCGGCCTCAGGCCACTCTCCTCATGCGTCGTCACGAACGGATGACTGGGCACAAAAACTGTATTGTGCCGCGATGGAACGAGCGCACCACTGGGCAACGCGGACACGGTTTAAAAAGGTACAACTTATTACGAATCCCTAGGAAACATTTGGGGGAAGGTCACTCGAAAAAACCAAATGCCAAGCCGAAGAAATGAAATTTATGAAAAAAAACTACACTTGAGTCATAAAAAAGTAGAACCCAATATACCACAAAAAAAATAAAAATAAATCACAACTCGGTGAAAAATGCTAGGTATGACGTTCATTGAGTTCATTGGGTAGTTAAGTCCGTGGCTCCTCACTTCCCGCCGTTAACGTTAAGGTTAACGTCG